>JAGDQP010018878.1:0-35803 GCA_022664845.1 Lepisma saccharinum
TTGGAAAATGTGTTCGTAGTCTTTTATAAATAGGGGTTGCAAAATATGCTCGTAGCCTTTTATAAAATAGAGGTTGAAAACAAGGTGTTCCATTTCTCATACCTGGACAATACCAATGCCACCATGTATCGTACAGCCCTGGAAATTTGACTCCTGACTATCAGTGAACCCTGGAAAAAAGGGCACCTTTTTAAGAGAGTGTAGTCAAGTGGCGCCGTACTACTCCTAGCCCTAGTATTTTTGAGTTAAACATTTTTTCGTAACTCTGACACCGCTCCTCTACTCTAGATGAATCTAGGTTTTGAACTCGTGTTGCCGAGACCTCTCCATCGACAGCTCAACTACCTTCCTAGTCCTAATAGTTTCAGAGTTGAAAGTTGGCGACAGACGAACCGAGCGGACGCATGAGGCTTCACAGCATTTGCTGTTGAAGCCTAAAGAGACCAACAGCTGCTTGGGATTGAGAATTAATCATGACACACAAAGTCATTTCAGTTAGAAAAGCTACACAAGTGGTTTCCACTGGACAAGGCCAACGTACTACACGTATCAGTCCAAATGTAAGAATCTGTGACACTTGCACACAAGTGGAAGGGAGTGTTGATTGAATTTCATAGATTAGGGCTTCCATTTACAATGATCCGACTATAATAAGTAGGTTGAGCCAAATCACAGACTGATGTGATGGGTTCACCATCCAAACTGGTCTCGGTTTGTAGTTGTACCATTTGTAGACTCTTCTCCTTGTCTCGATTTAAATAGAGAAATGTACAGCTGATTCGAATCTAAAACTATCCTCAATTTCTGGAAATAATAAAGCCATTCTTCTAAATCGAATTTTAAGAATAGAGATACAATTTTGGGTAATATATTCGCTCATATACTTCATCAGACTAAGTACATTTGTTTGCTACAACTATCATCACCTGTGATCCTTCAAATAAGTGGAAATAAACGAAACATGGGTGCATACGGATTTGGCGTACAAGGGATTTGGTGTACAAGCTAAAATGATTCAACCACAGCAAGTAATGATGGGTAAGCATTTTTAATTGTATACCACCAGAATGTCAACGGGTTAAATACAAAGGTAAATGATTTTATTGAGGAAGTAAATTGCAATAACTATGATATGATAGCAATCACTGAATCATGGTTTAAATGCGATAGAGAATACTTCTGTCAATTGTTTAATAAGTCCAATGTATTTAGAACTGATAGAATAACGCAAATTGTAAACAAAACCAAAGGAGGTGGTAGTTGTTTATTTATACATAAGAAATATCAATTTCAAGAAATTAAGATTCACTTCAATAACATAGATATTATTGTTGGGTACCTAAGAGGTAATGGTTTTCAAAATACCTTGTTGGCACTGCATTATATGCCACCCGATACTAAGGTAGATACATTTCGTAACTTTTGTAATTGGTTGCTTCTCAATTTCTTAAATACTAAGTCAAATATAATACTTCTAGGGGATCTAAATGTACCTGGTATTGACTGTATCTCACAAGTAAAGTACCCGAAGTGAGGACTCGAGCTGCTCATCAAGTGATACCTTAAATTGAAGCTAGTGACGAATATAGTACACCTGTGAAATCCTAGCTGCAGAGCTCCAGAAATTAAAAGGTTATGGCGGGTCAAAGTTCAAACAGAAAGCGAATTGTATTGAAACAAGTCACAATGAAAGGCAGACAAAAGTCAGAAGGACATGGTTTGAATTGAAATGCGATTCATTTGAAGGAAAGATGCACGTACAAAGTACTACACATTGATACAATCAATATGTAAGTCGTCAATGAAGGCGTGTGATAAGCAGATACTTTGTTCACAATGAGCACCCTTGACAAAAGAGATGTTCTCACATGAGGGCTTGTAACACTCGTCACGTATATCAGAATCAAAACAATAATCCAATGAAGACATCCAGGGCTCGGGCCTCTCATCCAAGTAGCCGCTTTTGTAAAACGCAAACCTGATCATGTTGCGAAATCGTGAGGCGCTGAATTGGAAGAGAGTGAAGGACTGCATTCGTAAAATGTTATCCCGTTGCCAGAGATTAATTTCCGAGGAAGCGATAACTGTGTCAGTAATGAACCTGATAAATGATTTATATGGACGGAAGAAGTAAACATCAAGTGGTTGGATGAAACCCGTGCAACCACCAGGAATTAAACGTTTGAACAGTGTTATATGATTAGGGCATAATTCATTTGATACGTTATCATCCTTATTTGCACTCCATGAATCCAGCAAAAGCAAGACTTTATCACGATCGGCAGGCAGGCTATTTCAGAATACAGAATAAAACTCTTTTAAATCACTTTTATTCATGTTTGCAGTCTTTCCTGGGTGGGACACTATGTTATCGGGATCTTTTCGCTTATTTCCTGGAAATTGACCACTGGATTCGGATACAAGAACGTACATCGGACGCAATATTTCACCATCCATTTAAATAACCGGCATGATCATATATGAATGAGTAGTAGCACTGACTGATCCAAATGCATCTCTTACAACCACCGTACCTTTAGTCCTATGAGTCCTGTATGCATGGAGTTCCTTGTCAAATCGACTTTGATCAGCATTTAATACTTGACGAGGATTCAGGTCTTCTAGTAACATAAGTTCTTTCATGGACGTAATAAATGTCGTAGATAAGTGATTTAATTCAGCCTCTTTTGATTTCCACGTTTTGCTAACCCTATGCGTGATAGAACGACTGACGATATTGTTTCTCTTTTTAAAATTAGACAGCCAGTGACGAAATGCCTTGAATTGTAGAGTATTATCCGGATCTAGCTCTTTACTTATCTGAAGAACCCAAAAGCGAAGAGTCCTGTCGTGTATAATTGCACATCTCTCGATCATTTCTTTGAATTTATCGTGAACTGCTGCATTAAGATTCTTATAACTGGGTTTTTGCCTTTTTTTCTCATATTCAAAGAGGATGTTTTTCGATAGAAATTAATCTATACTGTGACTTGACAGATGAAAATTTCCTTCGTTTCTTTTCCGGGTTATCATTGTGTGTCCAAAACATGTAAGCTGCTTTGTAATCATCGTCCAAGACGTGTTTTCGTTTTTTTGGCGAAGGCTGATATTCTTCACCTGAAGAAGCTCAGGTGTCGGAGACTCTTGATGTGTTTGAGAACCTTGCAATGTACTTGGCATTTCCTCATCAAAGACGTCATCACCTTAGTCTCCATCATCGCTCTCATCAGTGTCAAAAGCAAATTCAAGAGTTCTAACTTCTTCTTTGATTTCCATCCTGTCCCTTAGTATCTCCACTATTTGTTTGTACAATGAATCTTCATACCTATTCATTCTCCTATTAACAAATCCATATTTCTCATACAGAGCATGAACGATAGCACCTGCTTCCATTTTCTGGAACGAAAAGAAAAAAAGACCTTTTATTGACATCAATAACAGGAGCAAACATGCACAAGGACATTCATACACGAATAAAAGAAAGCGGGATATCAGGCACAGAGAGGGATATAATTCTACACATTACATTAATTGGGAGCAACGTACGACGTATTACCATCGGGATAATCAGCAAAACATGGACATCACAAGCAGGTAAATTCGCTTTCTATTTGAACTTTGACCCGCCATAACCTTGTTATTACTGGAGCTCTGCAGCTAGGATTTCACAGGTGTACTATACTCGTCATTAGCTTAAATTTACGGTATCACTTGATGAGAAACTCGAGTCCTCACTTCGGGTACTTTACTTGTCAGGTAATATTAGCACTGAAAACCGTTATATAAAGAAAAAAGCAGAAATTTGTTTGAAATTGGCACTCGCTTTCACTCTAAATCAATTAAACAAACCTTACTTGACGCAAGATAATGGTAGGGTTTTAGAGTTTTTTTAACAACTCTACAAGATCGTAAGTTATATACAAAAGTTCAACCATTAGTAAAAATGGACAGGTATCATCCTCCATTTATTTATGTAGTAGCTGAAAATATGGGAAACACTCATGATTTAAGCTGGGATAAGCAATGTATGGCATCTGAATATTGCTTTGCCAGGGCCAATTTTAACGAAATTGTCCAAGACCTCAAATCGATAAAAAATAATTTCAAGCATGTTACAGCAAGGAATGTACAAGGGCTAACCGACAACCTGTACTCTCAAATATATAAGAGTTTAGATAAGAAAGTACCTAAAATATCAGCCAATAGTATCAACCGTAAGCACAAAGACCCCTGGATGACAAAACAATTAGAAAGGCTTATTAATAGAAAGACGAGATATTATGTGAGATACAAACAAACAGGGTCACCTGATTGTTACAATACATATGCTTCTTTGAGAAGACAAGTTAAACAAATGTATAAATGAGTAAGGCAAACATATTTCTTAGCTTTAGAGAATAGTTTAAAGAATGATGCTAATTTTTTCTGGTCACAGTACAATAGATCAAAAAGAGACAAGTGTATAACATACTTGAAGGCCAACGATCATATTATTACCGACAGGTTTGAAATACCTGAAGCATTCAAAGACTATTTCCTCAAAAATTTAACATTAAATAGCATACACCAAGAAAATGAAATAGACAACAGTGGTAATCTCACAAACACTAATATTCCTGTTATTACGACTGAAGATGTGACCAAACACATTAAAAAACTTAAGGCCAAATCTAGCATTGGAGTTGATAACATTCCAAACTATATGATAAAAGCCTGTGGTCAATATTTAACACCAATATTAGTACAAATATTTAATAAATCCTTGCAACAAGGCCATTATCAGGAAATTTGGAAACAAGCAATTATAGTTCCTATTTATAAGTCAGGTGACAGATCTATGCTCTCGAATTATAGGCCTATAGCGATCCTGAATGGATGCGCAAGAATTTTCGAAGCCATAATTGCTGAACACTTAAATTTTAGCCTGAAAGAACTATTACATGAAAACCAGCATGGGTTTATACCATGTAAATTTATAGTTACTAATCTGTCACGCAACTATTCAGATACAAGGATGTATTAGCTTAGGGATGATATTTGCTTAAGGGGGGGGGGTCACCTTTACAAATACCAAAGAGTATCACATACTTCGTGTTTATCCAAAATAGTCCAATAACGTTTATTGAAGCAAGGTTTAGTGCATAGTGCATCTGAAATCGTCCAGCTTAACTGCTCCATCGCTTTCAGTTATTTTTTTTTTAATTAATATCCCTTATATACGAATAGTTCTAAACGGGTATTCTTTTATTTTTATACCAACCGATTAATAATTAGCGGCCATTTTTGTATTTCGGTGCATACCAAAATTTGCGTTAGCAGATGTTTACGGAAAATGTTAATACCTGCTAAGATATTCAAACAAAAACAATTCCTTCCAATAACATCTGCTTAATAATTTAAATCCTCTGCACTGCATGAAAAACCTTAAACGTAATCGAACTGGTCAAAATGATATCCAAATGTGATTGTCGAAATAGAAACAACTCCGGCTTTCAGGGTGCTTTTTCGCTCGGAAGGGACTGAATATTATAGTGTATATGCTGAAAGTATACAGGACGGCTGATAGGCCTATATGCTTCCTTAATATTTTATGATTTTTTGAAAATACAAAAACTCGTATTTTCTGCATATTGGAGGCCCAGTAGCTTTGGTGCGAGAAAATATAAAAATATATTTTTTCACACGCTATGCATTTATGTCAGAAGAAACTACGATATAATTTTGAATTTTAATGATTTTTGAGTTTGGGGGAGCTACAAATTTGCAAATTATTGATTAATGATGCTCGTGCACGCTTTGGTAGGAACATTGAACATCCGTATCTCTGATGGGAGATTAGATAAAAATCGACAATTTATACACTTATATCAGGAGCAACAGATATTAAAACTGAGGATGAATAATGCTCGTGCGTGCATTGGTAACTCGTATCAAGAACTGTTGTTAAAAGAAATATTCTTTGTTACCATCAGAATTATGAAGAACGATTTTACTACTGTAATGATAATTGATATGCTTAAGTTAAGAGATGTAGACAGCTGTATAAGCGCTTCACACATACACATAAAAAGATGGCAACGTTTTCCAAAAGGCTTAATTGCATAATTGAATAAAAAAAGGCAGTGGAAATGCGAAGCAACCATGTTGCCAACTGAACACTGAACATAAAAAAAGTTTTCTAACAAGGATATTTCAGGATCTGCTTTACGTACTCACATCTTTCTTTGGCACTCTGGTGGTAATATAACATTTACTAAAGCGCGCGCGAGCATTATTCACCCACTCACCAGAGATAAGGATCTGCAATATTCATATCATGGCGCGCACGATCATTATTGACTATCAATTTCCACCAAATTTGCAGCTCCCTTCAAATTAAAATATTGATGTTCAGATTTTTTTGGTAGTTTCTCCTGGCATAAATGTATAACGTGTGAAAAATTTAGATTTTTATATTTTCTTCCACCAGAGATATCGGACCTCCAATATGCATAAAATACGAATTTTTTAGATTTTCAAAAAATCATAAAATATTAAGGAAGCATATATCAACCTTCAACATACTTTGATACGTTAATAGTGGGGGGGAAAAATCAACTTTGATATATTCAATCCCTTCCGGGCGAAAAAGCGCCCTGAAAACCGGAATAGTTTTTATTTCAACAATCACATTTGGTTACCGTTTTAACTAGTTATATTATGTTTTGCGGTTTTCAAGCAGAGGGCTACAATTATAAAGCGGATTTAAAAAAAAATGGTGTTTGTTTTAATGTCCTATGATAACCCATTCCGCAGATACTATATTTCCCGTAAACATCTGTTAATATAAATTTTGGCATGCGCCACAGTACCTAATATTGCTGCCATTAATTGACAGCTTTGTGTTAAAATTACATAATTGAAGCGTATGCGCGAACAAACGTCTATAGCACATTTTCAAATTTTAAAAAAATCACGAGTACATTTTCATATATAACAGAAAAAATATGAGGCCATACTTTGCACGAAGACATGTTGGACTAGTCCGCTTTTGTGCAAAGTATGAATATTTTATGCCTCATATTTTTCCTGTTATATATAAAAATGTACTCGTGATTTTTAAAATTTGAAAATGTGCTATAGACGTTTGTTCGCGCATACGCGCATAAAATATTTAAATGGGTTGAGCAGCTAAGCTGGGCTATTTCAGATGAACTGACCTACAGATATCGTGCACCGAGTGCTTGAAACTTATTTTATCTACTGTTTTATTCCAATTTTCGTTTGGGGGGCAAATACACTATTTGGGAGGAACGGCCCCAATGCCCTGTGGCTACACCCCTGCTGCTATCGAATAATGTACCTATCTGTGTTATTTTTATCTTGGCTGGATAGCTCGGTCCAATTTCTTATAACAGCGACATACACTTCCTCCGACAACTTCCTCTTCAAATTCACTTCTGAATATTCTTCTAAACATTTTCTTTTTTAAAAATTACAGTGTACGTTTGTCTATTTCTTCAATTAGTTTCTCATTGTCTTCATCACTAATTAAAGATACCCTTAAAGACAGCTTCCAACACACTTTTGTTTTCGCACTGCAAAGGGAGAAAATAATAATATTCTCTGAGACAGTTCTGTCACCGGTGTGCGGCCTGCCATTTACTTCCATGCATTTTGAGGTCTTGGGCGACTGTTTTGTCTCCGAGCTGTCTCCTTGCAGTCTTCCTGCTCGGCGCCAGCTCGGAGAACTTTTCTATCTCTGTCGCCGCAGTGTGCGGGCTCCCATAAGACTCAGTGCATTTAGGCTTGGAGACAAAACTGTCGCGCGACAAAAAGTCCCCAGTGTGTGGGGTACCTTACATTACTTTGTATTTTTTTTAAATTAAGTGTGCATTGTTGCTAATATAAGTATTTAGATTTAATGTTTTAAAGCATTGCAATATAATTTGGCAGGAGTATTAGTTGTTGTAGTAATAATAGTAGTAGTGGTAGAAGTTGTAGTTGTTGTAATAGTAGTAGTACAAACCTCAGTAGCTCAGTCGGATAATGGTGTGTCACTACCCTGAAATCGGGAGGCTTGGAGCGGGCCTGTTTTGTATGGGAATGATCCCAGTTCAAAGTATGTGCACTAGATCCACGCCACGGCGAGTTTCACGCCCAAGATGTCCCCGAATTAAGCTATTCACTGGTGAGACTGAGGAAAATGAGAGAGAACCCATTCGGGATGATCTCACTGATCTACTTAGGCAGGGTCTGATTTTAAGAAGAAATCTTTGAAGTCCTTTGTAAAGCCAACTTTGGCTCAGGTCGAATGCATGATGATAAGAGAATTGGTGACGTAAGGAAAGTGGGAGGAAACGGGAAAACCCCGAGAAAACCCATGTACACGGTGTTTCTTCGCCACAAAGCCCACGTGGCACAAGCGGGATCGAACCAAAGATCACACGCACAAGAAGTAAGCGCTCTACCCCTAAGCTACCGCTACCCGTGCAGTCTGAATTGCTGCTCAACCTTCCCAGTGACTTGGCCGTCCGACACACCAATCCCCAGACCACAACAGACGGGCTAGTCAGTCCTTGTGGTCCAAGCGGTAATGTCGCGGATTTCGGATCAGCAATGGGTAGGCACGTGGGAACATTTAGTGGTTCCACTAAAACGGAAACATTTTTTGGGTGTGATGAAAAATTGTTAATATTTTTGTATTTGGGATTTAACTGATTATCAGCAATACAGTAACTCCTGTACTATTGTTTGATTAAGTGATCAGAAACATTTGTGCTTTCTAACGCAATATTGAGTTTAAAGCTCAATTATTTATCAGTACCAATCGGCACTTATACCCTTTGGCAGCTAAGCCAATCCGTGGAAGGTTGAAATACGGTGGATTCAAGTGATTAAAAAACACGCATCTAGTGCTTATGCTTGGTATTTCTTGTTTGTTTTCTGGTTGGTCGATGTCTGAACATCTGTTGTGTTAAAAACATAAGTCTACCTATATTTGAAGGTGTATTCTTCATATTATTATTATATGTTGAATATATGTCAAAGGTCATAGGCCATAGTATAGGCCAAAATTTGAATATATGTCTTCAATATGGAATGATCTGTACAAAACTTTTTAATTTAATTGAAGCTACCAAAAAATGTTTTATGAGATTGCTTTGCTTTAAAATGCATCTACCGTATTTCAAATCCGACTATGACTACTGGTGTTTTTTCTGTTTTTTGTTTTTTCAATATTGAAAAATTACACGAAAGAAGGAATCAAATGAACAAAGATATTTTATGTAAAATTTTGGATAATAAACTACAATCTACAAATATACTTGAGAGAATAGTGTGGACTATACCCTCGTACAACACGAGAAAAAAATCATGTTTAAAAACAATAGGTAAAAATGATTTACTACTACGTAGAATAATCAAACACTATGAGGGCAGAGTTTAAACCACGAAATGGATGTTAGTTACTCCACTATGTACAATGTAGTTAATTTTAAACTTTCTGTATGTATCTTAAAGGTTGTATTACTGTAAGACAAATATGTAATACTTTTTCTGACATAATGCTATATTAGGCGTTGTACGGCTGCTCATAGCATGTTTCTAAATAAACTATTACTACTATTACTATTATCATTATTACATGTAGTCAATGTTTTATACTTGTTAGTTGCAGAAATGGTATGACGTCTAAGCTGACTTGATGAGCTTTAAATGACTGGACTTTAAATAAGTTATTAGTAAAGTGGGTTGCAAACCTATTCGTTTTAAGGACACAGAGGGAATTGAACCACACTCGTAATAAGCGGGTGCGCTACTTTCTTGGTTATCCCGAAGTACACTTTGTTGGTATCCGTTGTTTCGATTGAGACGTTTCGCCATAGCTAAGTATTAAAACCTGATCATTGAAAATCGAATTTCGGGTCTTCGGGATCGACTGCTACCGAGTGTGTTTCATAAAAAATACACTCATAAACTTTAACACTGAAGTTTTCACTAAGTTTGCAGTCTACCTACGCCATCGACTAAACTTATTCGATTAATAAATAGCGCCACTAACCCAGAAAATCTCTGAGAGCACAGTCGAACCTTGGGTAAAAAATTAATTAGGTAGAATACTAAAAGTGTTGGCAAAAGAGAGAGCAGATTGATCACTCGCTAAACTTAGCACAAAGTGAAAATTTAACCAAATGGATTTAAAAATAAAATATGGTTAAGAATATTTCAAAAACTGTCAGTGTTGCAAACAAAACATAAAGAACAACAATTACTAAGAATAAAATAAAGGCTCTCTATATGACACAAGACATAAGCTATCATGTCCATAAGCACTCCTACCAACCAAAGCCTGATCATCTCCCTACTAAAAATTGTTCAGAAAATAAAAGTAGCCTACTAACGTTCATGTCACACTTATTCCTAAAAACGAAAAATGAGAAAGACAACATTACTATCCTCCACCACCGTGGATTACGCTACTGCTTAATTATACACCCAAATATTATAAGTGCGTAGTTAACCAACGTGAAACAAAGTGCAAGTGAAAAGCAAAAATGAAAACGCTAAAGTTATATTGTTTCAATAGAACTAGTGCCCATCTCAGAAGAGTATCAAATAATCCAACCGAATATGATATTAGGGGCACAAATGAACAAGAGTATGACTGTATAGCCGTATAGATCAGACTATAATAAGCATGGTGTTATTTGAAGTGTTTGAAAGGTGGAAATTCCCTGGCATCTCAAGTGTGTTCCCTGTAGGAACGGGAAACCTTTTCCATAAAATATTTGCAAAACATTTTTTATAGACGCGCATATTACCAGTACATCTCACAATGTTCGGCTAGAAAGATTTGTTTTACGGCCATTGATCGGATACAACTGAATTTCTCGATGCACTGAGCACGTCAGTGTTCTATATAATTCAGAGAGCTCTACAGACCAACTTCTAAATGTTGGAGTGTTCGATTATGTCTGAAGATTTTTAAAATGTCACTTATACCCCTTGGCTTCTAGAGTCTTTATATGTTTTTTGTAAATAGATAACAACATAATTTGTAAAGTTAGAGTTGTTCAACTATTCTTAACTTATGTTCATCTACCAGGGTCGAACTTAAAACTTCCATAATCGGCAAAATAATCGTTCTTTACACATTTCTAACTTTCTTGATAATTATAAAAGGTTATATATTTATGAAGTAAATAGAACTTTAACTTACATGAGCGTAAAGCGCATTTATTTCTTCCGCATGCTCCCAATTATCATACCTTTTCTGCGCTTTTATTGTTATTTCCTTGCTCCTCTGCGTTCCGATTTTCACCAGATATTTTTTTTTTCACTTCACGATATAATCATATGTCTCTACTTCTACTTCATTGTTTCACATTTATATAATTCCTAGAGCCTAAACAACAATTCAGATCTGATGTTAAATAAAATTGATAAGCTAGCATGGTAGAATTCGAAGTATAATGG
The DNA here is from genome assembly GCA_022664845.1 of Lepisma saccharinum. Classification (NCBI taxonomy): domain Eukaryota; kingdom Metazoa; phylum Arthropoda; class Insecta; order Zygentoma; family Lepismatidae; genus Lepisma; species Lepisma saccharinum. The sequence continues at coordinate 11,461 of JAGDQP010018878.1, forward strand.
AATATTGACGAACATTTGATCTTTCCTATTTTACGAATTTAATTCCAAGCACAAAACATTTTCTACATACCATGCATAATAATCATTCCTGCAGTTATATGGTCATTTTTATCGGAAAAAACACAAGTTTTCTTCAAATCTGAATCTTAAAGTACTTATGGTGTTGTACCTCAGTTTTTTGAGAATGGAGGAAGGTATCGAATAGGACCATGATCAAGGTGAATGGTCTGCGGCGGGTAGCTACACGCTCTCTATCCGAAATCTGTAACGTTATTGCAAGGACTGTCAGGCTTGACTGGTTTGTTTCAGTACGTCAGTAGTCAATGAAGGCACTTACATTACATAACTCTGCATGGCAATTATCTATCTACTTCCGATAGAAAATCTCACTAGTGAGTGTCAAAATCAGTTTTATTAGGCAAGGCCCTACTTTTCCTCAGAAGTCAGTGTCCTAACTAGTTTCATTACGCCATTTTCCCAGATCCAGAACTCGTAGGCGATCTGAGTAGTAAATGTCATGAGCAGTTTTGTCACGTAAAATGGTAGTTTGCTCGGTAGTTATTGTGTTTAAAAGTTTTCTTAGTTTTGTTCGATCCGTTTTCATTACTATTACTTCTTCACCTGTCATTACTTTTGTTCCACCACTAGGGGATTTTCTATCCAGCTTTCTTTATTTTCTCCTCCTTCAGAAGGGAATGTCCTAGTCTCTTTTGTGAGGTAGATCTTCTTCTTTGTGTGTTCATTCAGTAATAAATGAATTAATCAATTTCAGTACTCAATTTTGATAGGCCCATTTTTGATAGATAATCTTAGATGGGAATGTCGACCTCTCATTAGATATAGTTCTTCTTTCTCAAAGTCCCATCGCTAGCCCAAATAGTTTATTATTCAACTTTGCTTGGTGCTAGTGTATTCATTTTCCATAGAAAATCAGATTGGACAATGTCTCATCCACTTTTGTTAGGTATGGTGTTCATTTCTCCTTGTTCGTACACTAGGTAATGTGCTAAGGATTTTTTTATTTTTTCTTCTTTATTAGATAATGTGTGAACCGGTTTCCTTTATTCTTTGCTCCTTCAGTAAAGAACGTCCTAACAAGATTTCTTTAATATTACCTATCTCATTGCTATGTATAACAAATACATTCAGTGTAAATAAATAAAAAATAAAAAAATAAGAAAAATATCTCGAAAAGCTGAACATGGAAATTTCCAGTAACTTCACTGAACTCCGTTTCACTTTATTCGTACATGAGCGCTATATGTAGAGTTTCAGCATCGTAAAGGTGAACCAAAGTGCTAGTCAAAGCAAATACTGGAATAAAACAGTATAGAACATCCTAAGATATAAATTTATTCACTAGCACAAATTTGCATGAATTTCGCAGTTTGCGAGCATTTACTTATGGTGATGAAGCGTCGGATTTCCAAATTGATTGGGATTATTTCGCATTTCTGCAAAATGAACAACCAAGACGTCGGTAGCAAACTCTTGAGCGTGATTTCTCGTATGTTTATAATTAGAAATAGTGTTTTTCTTTCCACAGATATGTACATATCGCACTGGATTTTGAAATAACATGGAAGAATTTTCTCAGTGGTTTTCTAGAATTTCCGATGTTTCTCAGAAACAATCCAGTATTTACCGATGTGCAGTGTTTGACTACAGGAGGCTAAATCGAAACATGAAAGCGTTAACCATTTACGTTGTACGCTTGTCAGACTTGACCTACTCGCTGGTGTAGAATTTGATTTCTGTGAAATCTATGACTATCGTAAAATAAGGAAATATATTAATTTGAATTCAATAGGTAGATAGCTCTAACGACCGTATTCATTACTAAGGCGTTGAATCGACATTCAGCTATCTCTAGAATGGACCTAAACTGAGTTTGAAATTCGATTTATTTTTGTCTTATTCACGAACGCAGGTCAATGATTATGAATTAATAAATACTTCAACAAAAATAATCGTTACCAACGGTTATTCCTTCACCTTCTCCAACACCCACTACCAGAACTCTCCCAAGTAACCTTTGAAAAATCTTCCTCTTCTCTCTTCATCACTCACTACCAGCTTACAGTTCCCTCGCAAAATAACAGAGAGTTCTCTAAACTGTTTTCCTCCCACCATTTTTAAAAATAACAATAATGTTATGCATATAGGAATTTGTTCTATTGTTTTCCACGATTGTATACTTTTGCTACTCAGTTGTTCTATCACTAATGTGTGGAACAATTTAACATAATTCGGGCAATACTGAACATAGTAGTTAAATTAACACATTTTTGCTGTTTATTCCTACTGCTTCCTCTACTACCACCACTACGACCAATAATAATATATTATTTATTCATGGCAAGTTCAGAAAAAAATTCCTTTACAACCTATCACTTATAATTTTTTATTTACCTGAACAAGTGATAATTATTTAATATCTACACCTCATCAAAGCAACCACGTGAATCTGCAAGGATTTTGATTTCGAATTGGTCTAAAGCCTCAAAATTGGTGGGGGTGTAAGTATAGTGTTGCAGAGTTTCTATTGTTTTTAACCAAAAAATGTAAAAGTTAGAGAAGTGTGCATTAGCATTTAGCTAGGAGACACCCAATTCGAACCTGACAAAATCTCTAACCTAAACACATAAAATATTCTAATCGCTGTCGTGAAAACATGAAACTCATCAGTATATTATGTTATTCGAATAGCTAGCATTCGAATAATATTTCTTCTGCCATGAAATATTAATACTTTATAATTAAAAGTGTCGTGTCAAAAAATGACGACTTTACTAAATGTCCCATACAAAATATATAACGATCATGACTTTTTTAACCCAATTTTCGTGAACGTCAAACGACATGAAACATATGAGATGAAGAAGACAAACTTACGGTGTTGGTGTATGGTTATTGCTGACTTCACTGCTTTTATTATTTTCATTTCCTTTACTTCTTTTTGTGCTACTATTAGGTTTCGGTTCTTGGTTAGCAGGAAAGTTTGGCTTGCCTCTGTTCGGGTTGGTTGTTTTATTAACTGATGTATTCTTAGTTCGTTTTCCCTGTTTCTTGATTCTGTAACAGAAGTGTGATTGATTATTATAAACTACGTGAATAAAGGGAAGTGAAAATAGCTCATAAAAAGAATCATTAATTGAAACAACGCTTCTTTTAGTTGCCAGGCAAGATAACCGATCCAAGAATCCACTCTCTGAACGATAAATGTGCAAATTCTCGTGACTCGTGATAACAACTATTTCATGAGAGGGATAATACTACTTTTCTTCGATTTTCTCTACTTAGAAACTATTTCCTCTATTCAGCACTTACTTCAATTTATAGATGAATTTAATATAATAAGATTTTGTTGCTATTTGTTTAATAAAATGTCGTACAAGTTTTGTCGAAAAGATATGAAGTTTTTCCTAACGAATTTTAAATAATGAAATTTGGAAAAGTATCGTTTTCTAAGTGTATACAATATTTTACGTTTACGAGCTCTTGTACAGTAACGGAATCAGGCAAGTCTAATTATAGGGTATCAAAAACTAACAGTCTAAAATACTTAGGGATACAAGGTTTCGCTTTTCTGTCACCAACATTTCGTATGAAAGCCTGTAATATCATTGAAAATAGACAGAAAAGATATTCAGATAGTACCGGACGTACTTAAAACTGAGAGCACTTTGTTGCAAACTGCAACAAGCACATATTTACAAATGTCATTTCATTCTATTTGCCATTTCAAATCTAGAAATCAGCAGCATTTTTTTTTATTTGACATTAGCTTTACGAATCTTCATAAAAAAACATTTATTTGAGCTGTCTAAAATCTTGTAGTATATAGAATGATATCGATGTTATTGCACTGCATTTGCAAGTGTGACACCTCTTCCGTTTTCATAATATCGTACATTGATGGAAGGATGGGCTGATTTAGTGAGGGAAACACCACATTAAAAACGGAAATCTTTGCTGTGTATCATGAACAATGACTAGGGACAGTAGAATTTCGTGAATAAAGCTGTTTAAAATTAGTGAGGGAAAATGTTAAGAAATCGTGAGTACAAACTAAAACTTCGTGAATACAAGGGTAATTTTCATGAGTAGCTAAAAATAAATAAGTTTTTCCAATGACGTTTAAAAACTAGACATAAACCTTGCCCTAATGCATGCGCAGAAAAACTATATACAGTGCATTTCTTTTGAAATAACAACCAATTGCAGCAGATACTGTTAATTATATATTTATATATTCAAGTTTTTTCACATACTACTTCCACATATGATTGTATAACTATGAAAGAATTTATTTCTTAACCATTCAGGTGAATTTTCATATTCATATGATGAAAACAGCTCCAAATTTGTCATGGTCATATTTGTTTGATTTTTGGTCAGGACACAGGAAAACTTAATATATATATCATAATCTGAATTTGAAACAGGAATCCAAACTATGTTCACAAATTTGCTGCTAACAGTGGATAAAAAAGTGTACTATATTCTAAAATTATGTGTGATACGCTAATCCAATGATAGGCTTTTGAAGACGAATTTATTTTTATATTTTCCCCGTTGGTTTAGGCATTTTGTCGTGAATGAATGAATATTAATGGTATAATTATTGAGTACAGCTCGAAATTCGTGAATGGAAGCAAAATATCAAAATTTAGCGAGTATTTCGTGAGTTAAAAAGAACATTTTTACAAAAGTTTAATAACCATCTAATTACCTCATGAGATTTAAAATTTTCGCCAATTTGGGAGTCGCGAAATTCTACTGTCCCTGACAACAATATTGATTCTGGATTTGCTATTTAACTTATTTTCGGCAATTAAAATTTTTCATATGACAGCTTTTGCTTGGAGAAAGCATTTCCCGGGATCCCCATCATATATCATGTATCTCTCTTTTGCAAGTGTCACAATATCATACGTAACATTACAGTTCATACATTCGCAATATGTTCATCTGCCATGGTCGTAAAGGTTAGAAGTTTCTAATGTAAACAGAAATTTAACTTGTCTGAGGGTAAAGCGCTTTTATTTCTTTCTCGACCTCCCAAATATTTAATCTTCTTTGTGTTCTTTGTTATTTCCATCTTGCTCTGTGTTCCCACTTTTATAATATATTTTCTTTTCACCTGGTGCCCCATACGTTTCTACTTCTAATTCATTTCTACACGTTTTTATCATTCTTAAAGGCTAAACATCAACTGATCTTTAAGAAAATTGATAAACTGATATGGCAGAAATTGGATTATAATGGAATATTGCTGAAAATTTTATCTTTACGATCTAACAATCTTAGTTTCAACCAGAAAACATTTTCGAAGTGCCACACCTAATAATGAATTCTTCATTGACTCAGGTATTCACTTTCATTGGAAAAAGTACTAGTTTTCTTCGAATCTGAATCTTAAACTAGTTGTGGTATTGTCCCTCAGTTTTAGAGGATATCGATCAAGACTCAGGACCATACTTAGGATATTGTCCCACGATACAGCTAATAAATGGTTTGCGATGGCTTAGAAACTACCCATTTCCTTAACGTAGTTACGCTGCGAAGTCCGTAACGTTACTGCAAGGACTCTTAGGGCAGATTTTTCTTTCGAGTTCGTCAGTAGTCAATGTACTAAGCACTTTCATTACCCCGATTTTGCTAGGTAATTCTCTTTCTGCTCTCGATAAAAAAAATACTAACCTGTAAACGTGCGAATGAATTTTGCTAGGCAATCCTCTACTTTTCTTCAGTAGTTAATAACCTAACCAGTTTCATTACGCATTTTTTCATATTAAGTTCCCACAGAGGATCTGAGTAGTAAATGACCTAACCAGTTTCGTTAGGTAAAATGTTAAATTCTCCCACGTTCGGTCGGCAGTCATTATGTTAACCAGTGTTCTTAGTATTGCTCAATTCGTTTTCATGACTATTACATCTTCGGCTTTTGTTATTTTGTTCCATCGCGAGAGATTTTTTTATCCAGATTTCTTTATTTTCTGCTCCTTCGAAAGGCAATGTTCGAACTACTTTTGTTAGATAGACCTACTTTTCACTAGATCTACTATCTGGCATTGAGTATGAGTTACTGGTCTCGTAATAGATGGTTCACAAGGTATGATGAGTACCGGAAATATCCTGGGGCGGACTAAAACCAGTACCGCTGCCTTGCAGTTAGTAGAGGAATTTATAAAGGCTAAGGGAAGATAACCCCGAACAACATTATCATGGTGGAGGGAAGCAGCTTCATCGTTACTATCCTGAGGTGAATAACATAGTTAAGGCTCAAGGATGGACAGAGCGACATGTTTGATGTTTGCCTTCATTGCGAGTTCGTAGAGCTAAAATTGATTCTATGAATTCTCCTACGCTAAAATATTCCGAAGGCGGGCAGGGACCGCTTCAGGGGGATCCAAAAAGAAGATTAAGGAGGAATTAGAATAGTATCGTGGGACGTAAAACTTTATACAAAACGAATATTATTCAGGCAGTATTACACGAAACTGAGATGTAGGAAATGGACAAACCGTAACAAGAAGCCCATTGAGAGTGCCAAGATAGTATTAGGCACGGAAAATACTCTTTCTACTACGAAGAAAATCAGTCACACCATTTTGGAACAACATTCCTCATTATTGAATGGAAGACTATTCTACTTTACAATTCGCACTCGCTGGTGCAACAGTGTGTTAATGACTGTTCATGTTCTGACCGAAGAAACTGATGCTAACGACAAAGATACATATTACGATGAGCTACATAGGTTGTTAAAAACGCAAAGGTAGTCAGGGAAGGAAATTTTAGACGCACTATAGGCAAAGCAAGTCTTCACAAAGCAAACAACAACGATGGAAAAGACAATTATCTTTGCGAAATTGGGAAATCTAATAGTAAAGAGCACCTACTATGAACCTAAAGATATAAATAAACTCACATGGATATCTGCGGATGGCAAAACACATAAACAGATCGATCACTTCTTAGTAGATAGAGAAGAACAATGGACGTTAGGCCTTACAAAGGAGCAAAAAGGTGACACTGACCATCGGTTATTGATCACAAAGGTGAGGGAAAAGTTGTGCATCGCCAACAAGGAGAGCAAGGGATGAAATCCAAAGTCAAACTATTACATAGCACTGAGATAAATTTCTGTAGAAATTGTACGTATTTTCTAGTGTCTTTTGCAACACTATTACATCTACGTTGTGGCGTTACGGAGAATTTTAAATTATTTGGCCAGTTTACGTACATTTTGTCATTATTCTGGAGAAATTATACGTATTTCTAGTCGATTTTGCAACATTTTTACGTCTAGACGTTGTGACATTACGGAGAATGTTAAATTATATGGTTAATTTACGTACATTTTGTCCTTATTATTCTGGATAAAATTAATGACGTCACTGATATTAACAGTAGTAATGCAGGGAGATCATTACGTGTCATGTTAAAAGCTCATGTAGCATGGACAAAATGAAAGTACAAGACTGTTACGAACGCGGGTGCTTAGAGATTCCTCTGGGCAAACATGGAAAAAAGTTCGGAAAGAAGGAGAAAAAGTCGGTCATGGACTGCACTGGTATCCTTATGTCTAGAGCCTATCATCAAGTAGAAGTTTTAAAGGTGAGTAAATACCACAATATGCTATGTTTGTGTTATATTATTTGAATTTATTTTATGCCCTTTAAGCATCAATGGCACAGCGCGGAAGGGAAATAGGCCAGATCCTATTTTCAAGGTACCGGCCATTCTGATTGAGATTTTGCCAGGGTTTTTCCTACCTCATCGGACACATGCCTGGATGGTACCGGTACCTTGGAAATAGGACCTGGCCGACACCTTTCCCTACCACTAACCTGCGTTGTGCCATCGATGCTTAAAGGGCTTAAAATAAATTCAATTGAAATAACACATAGGTAGCATATTGTTATATTTACTCACCTTTAAAAACTTCAACATACTGTTGTAGTTTCCAAGTTTGTAATAAGGAATCCACGTACGAATCCACATGTATTTCAACCGCACTTTCTTCCTTCTTTGGTTTCTATTTATTGAAGCAAACAACACAAACAATTGTAAAGAACATAATTCTGCACCGTTTCCAACGAAGGCTACGACTATCTCCGCCATGTCGAGAAAGGGAATGAACCATACTTTTCAACACATTTGGAATTATGGGTACAATTACAAAGACATCTTGGCGCCTTTATTCCACCAATGATAACAGTACTATATTTCTGTCTGTATGGTAATGTTAAAGTAACAAGAGAGTATGGACACCATTCCGAAACCAAGTCTAGCAATCGGTATACCTTCCTGATTGTTTCTTCCTATTTTCTGGATTTTACGTTACTTATTATTTTCTATGTTATGGACTTCTTTACTAGACTTCATAGATGCCAAGTCTGTAGTACGTTTAAATTGTACATTTCTCTTTACAAGCAATGACTGAAAATCCGTTCTCTGTACAAATTGTTGCATAGTACAAATATTCGCACTCTTTTCATTCTCAGAATCCATATGTGTCACTATCATGACAAAATGTCTTTCCTGGCATGATTTTATCCCTTACTCAAAATATTTCACCATTATTTTGTTTTCTACACATTGTAATGTCAAAAACACATTTTCTGGACTTCAGCTAAATTTTCTAGCGCAATTTGAATTACTTTTATCATAAAGTATGTACTTGACTGCAAGCCTGTAATATTGCCATTCTTTCCACACATTTTTATGTCTTCAATGACGTCAAATGTATCAAGTCCACTCCGGAATGTTTTCTAAACATTTCTGACTGGGGGGTTTCTCGTTGCCATAAACATTTATACCGTACTATGGACTTTTCAAACAATTCCAAATGCAGAATGTCATTTTCGCATTTCGGCTCCTTCAAAATTAACATGATTATGTTGTAGACTCCGAAATTCCGGACTCTATAAGTCCTAAGGCTGGAAAAAATCAACTTTACAAGTCTGTAGTGTTACCTAGTCTAGGCAATTTTTTCTCAGTGAAGCCGAGCGTAAAAGTTATCTAATAGGGTTTGAGTTAACCCCATGCCAACTCAAAATCTCAAATAGGTTTCAAATCTTAGTCAACTCGAATAAAAAAAAAATCCCTTTCGGCAGGCCTACAGGCTGAGGTAGATCTCGAAGTTTTTTTTTATTTTCAAAAATTCAAATCTCGCCTTATATGAACGCTATCGAGAAACTATTTATTGATTTGTAGATTATTCATTAAGAGATTTTTAACGATACCCCACAAGACGTGGTTTTAAAAATTTTGAATTTCCACCCCCATCCCCACTCGTACCCCCACAACCCCTGGATCGTTGGTGTCACCGTAAACTTCATAGGAAGTACTATAAACTATGCAGACAAAGTTTCCCTCTAAACTCCATAGGGGCTGATATATATTTTTTTTTTTCAAAATTTCAACCCCCCAGACGCCCGTGGGAGCTGCGCTCCCAACATGAGGGTTTGGGAGACTGCGCCCCCCTTTATCGTAATCAGACACACTCTGGCGGACTGCGCCTCCATGGTACAAATATACCATCCACCTGGGGGGCTGCGCCTCCATATGTTTCTTTTTCACCATTTTTTGTGACCTACTTGTCATGGTACACCTTCATACGGAATGTCGTTTATCTAGCCTTAGTGGTTTAGAAAATGGGTTTTCGGGCGGCCATTTTGGATTAAAGATGGTGACCTTTTTTAATGTTTTATTATATTGTAGTGACTTACTCGTGAAGGTACACCTTCAAATAAAATTTCATTTCTCTAGCTCAAACGGTGTCGAAATTTACTTTTGAGCGGCCATTTTGGTTCAAAGATGGCAACTTTCTTAGAGTTTTGTAATATTTCTTAAACTTCTAGTTAAGATACACCTTTATGCCAAATTTCGTATCTCTAGCTCAAACGGTGTCGAAAATGGATTTTTAGGTCCGCCATTTTTGATCCAAGGTGGCATCTTTGGATACATCATGTAACATTTTCGTAACCTATCAGTGATATTGTACCTTCACACCAAATTTCATTTCAGTAGTCCCAGCCGTTTAGGCTGTGTATTCTATACAACAATGGGTTCGGCGGTCATTTTGGATCCAAGATAGCGACGTTTTCAACATTTTTCAATATTTTTTCAACCTAATAGTCACCATGTACTATCTTTCAAGAAAGTATATCCCATGCAGTGGTAAGAATATTGGAAACTAATTTCCGTATGAAAAATTAAGCTCCTGCCAAACATATCGCATGTTTAGTGCTTAATTTTCAAGTTACTGTGGCAGCAATGAAGAGGAAATATATATCAAAAGAATTCTCATACGATACAGACGTTTGAATGTGTGATAATAGGCCGGGCAAAATAGAAATCAAAAAAGGAAATAGATAAGAAAAGGAACAGTGCGAACGTGTGTGTGTGTGTGTGTGTAAGCAAGTAATACTAGATCTATTCGAAAAGTAGAACAAAAAGGTAATGACACTCTAGTGTAGTGGTCTAGGTGCTGGATTTCCGCGTTGAAGGTCGCGGGTTCGAAACATTTTGTCTCCTTGATCTTTTTTTCCAAACTGTATGCTATTGAGACAAGTTACGTCAGCTTGTATATGTCATGGTCGAGTGAGTCTCACTGTCAGAAATACTTTCCCTAAGTTGTTATCAGCCAGCTCACCGGTTGAACCTTGTAAAATGCCTACCTTCCTATCAAGATCACAGATGAACTATAATAGTTATAAAGCGTTAATCTCGTTTAGACTTCCTTTATAATCCGAAAATTACGCTAATATATAAACGTCATGAAGTTTGCAAAAAAAAATAAGAAGATAATTTACATTTTAAACAAGCATCTTTGGCAGCTATACGATCCACTAGTCCACTACTGCAAAATTTACAAATCGGACTTTTCTTATTATTTCAGTGCAATGCTATTATTTTCCGACAAAATACTTCATCTATGAAATATAATCTACCGTTGTAGTTATCATACTTTAGTAACAAATAAATAGTGAAAACTGTTTCTAAGTAGTCAAAAACAGATACATCAAATCATTTTAGAAAAAACGTTTATTTCTTTTCAAAACACCAAGTACAACTTTAAAAAAGTATCAAATAATACATTTTTTAAAAACAAAACTATGAAATAATTGTTAACGTTATTTTCAAAATTATTTCAACACAATCACTTTTTTCTGTATTAAAATTGCTTTCTAATGCTTATTAAAATATGTTATCAAGTGGTGAATTTCAGGAGATTTTCAATTATTTTTAAAACATATAGAACACATTGTAAAAGGTATTTTCTTTGAAAGATACTATTAAGATCTTATTTTAAAATGATTTTCTATAATTTGGAAATTGTTTTCGCGTTCTATTTGCTACTTGTGCAGTTTAGCCATAACGTTAATACAAATGTAGCAAAATTTTGAACTTCAGGAGAGATTTCCTGTTAAATAAAGAGCTTTTTGGCCCAAGTTTCTTAGCAGTAAGGTACCCGAATCTGAAATTCCTACTTCTGAGCAGTATGCGAATTAGCAGGGCATCCCCTGGATCCCCCCACTTGTCAAAAAAGATTCCTACCTTGACAAATTATTTTTCGTCCCTGCCAGGGATAAATTTCTTGTTCCGAGAAGAAGTTTCGATCAATATCAGATAGAAAATCGGAACATTTTTATTTGGTAGAAGTTTAACCTATTTCCATGGAAGTGACAAGGGTATTATGAACTTTCACTAACAGCTAAGAAGCCATTTGTTTTGTGATGTTTTCGAAGTAACTTCATGTGAATGATTTAGTATGAATGGTTTGATTTAGAAACCCCATTTGGAAAATGGGACTGCATATCTTCCCTCCTCTCCTTTCCTCTCTCTCTCTCTCTCTCTCTCTCTCTCTCTCTCTCTATATATATATATATATATATATATATATATATATATCCTGTTGAAATCCGTCCTTATGTTTTATCCCCCTGACCCCTATATATCAGTTTAATTCGCACACTGCTTCTGGATGAGACCCGGTTCCTATGAAAGGGCTTCAAAAGTCGTGTGCAACATGTACATTTTAGGTGATGATGATGGTGTCTTATAGTTTCTCCACTATTGGGGACAAAAGTCTGAAACCTCTGAGAAAGATATCTCCGAAACGCCTTGTTCTGCAATTACTCTTTTTGGCTCAGAGTATTAGTGGAAGAGCGTTCGCTTGTCATGCGATAGGTTCGCGGTTCGAGTCCTTGTCATCTTCCTTTTTTCTTTTCCTCTAGTAAATGTTGTTTTACAGTATGATTTATGCCACTACTGTGTAGGTTTTTGCTCTTTAATTCGTATTCTTCATTTCTGCTTCATTTATTTAAATTAAGTGCATTGCACTTCATGAATAATAATAATAATAATTATTATTATTATTATTATTATCATTATTATTATCTCTGTAAATGTTATGCAACTGTTTATTGATTCATTTTTTCATGCTGTAAAGATGTAAAGAAACAACACAAAATCTGATAAACATATAAATTAGCTTATTTTTTAAATAAATGAAGCAAAAAAGAACATGAAGGAGAAAACTAAAAGCTACATAACACTAACATTCATTTACATGTAGAAAGCATACAGTAAAACATAGAATTTGCACATCACTAGAGAAAAAGTAAAAAGAAGATATTGACTTGAGTAAGTCTCGAACCGCGTACCCTTTTCTCTACGATTCTAGTACCCAATGAATCACCATATACTCTGATTCCAGCGTGATGCTAAGAAATTTCTATCCAAAAATGCAAGATGGAACCAGATCAAAATTTCAATTTGCAAGTATCTGATTGAAGTGAAATTTCGTATCTGGGAATTCCAAAATATGCTAGAATCGTTTCGGAAGTTGAAATGATTGAATTACGAAGATCAATATTTTGTCTTCAATTACATTATAAACGGTGTGGTCAGTGTTTCTTTCAGAAGATTTTGCTCGGGGTAGGTGAAAGTCTTACGAAAGTCTTACGAAGTCTAAACCAAGTCTTACAAAAATTATAAATAATGCATATTGAGTCCCACGTGCTAAAAATATAAAATAACAATAATTTTACTTAAGAATGTGTCGTATTCTTTTAGTTAACCTCAAACTAACATGACCAGTATTGATAGAAAGTGCTATTATATTCGTAGTTCAGAATATGAATGAGAAATACAAGTATTGAAACTAATTCTTTCGGGGAAACTAATGCTGTTGAAAACCCAAGGGGCAAAGCTCCCCCGAAAACATGCCTGGAAGAAACAGTGCCTATTTTGAAACCTGCCCAATTTTAGTGCAATTTAATATTTAGGAACTCCAATCAATATTTAAATAAAAAGAAATAATTCCTGAAATTAAGACGGAAGCAACACGATGCATTTTAATTTTAAAATCCCATTTAATTTTCTTTAAATTTCGTATCTCAGGGCTCCTATGGTCGTTGAGTATGATTCTGAACTGAAAAATTACGTATCGGAAGTCCCTCACGGCGGAAACGTGAGAAAACAAATTTTAAAATATTTGATTTCATGAAATTTCATATTTAAAATTTTCAAAGGTCCCTGAGTTCGACTATGAAAAAAAAATAATTACATTATCCAACATGGCTATAGTCCAAAACGTCTTTATATGAAAAATCGTTATGATTCTTATCTAGAGACTCTAAACAGCGCTTAGATTTGTTAAGGATTTTTAAAAAGTTAATTCTGAAAACCAAGATGAATATAACCCGAAATATTTTCATTAAAAAAACAATGTGCGCCAGATGTAGCCCAAGACTTTTAAAATAAAATAAATTTAAAAATCAAGTAAACTTGCTTTTCAAAACCATACAAAACTTCCAGAAAATTATTCAGTTATCAAAGTTCTAGACAATCTTAATTCGATTTATAAAATGTAAAGTGGCTCTGATATGGTGTAAAATTCTACAGGCCTAATCCCAAAATCATGACTACTTTGTATAAATATCGTTAATAGCATGCTAAAGGCGAATACGAAGTGTCTTTAGAGTCACGTGTTTTATTATAGCTGAATTCAAAGCTACCTAGAGCCGACCTGGTGGCCGAGCGGTCTGCGGCGGTAGGCCATCTCCTCGAAGGTCCCAGGTTCAAGCTCCGGCATGGGTGTGGATTTTAATAGCTAAAGGCGAATCGTGATGGTTCGCAGTCCAACATTACTAGACTGGCCCATATAAAAATAAAGTTTACCAAAGGTTTTTATCAGAGCAACCTAGACCTTAGGTGTTATAAAATTATATGTTTTTTATATTGTAGTGCAGTTTAGTGTTCGATATGTAGGGCAAATGGTTGGGATTTCCCCCTCTCTGGAAATATCATCCTTAGTTCTGCGTTTCGAAATCTTCCCCTAGCCAAAGGCGCTAAATACGGCATTCTAACGTGTTTAATATATTACTTCCCCTCTCTATAAATTGCATAAATCGATCACTGGACTGCAGTTTTAAAAATAAAGTATATTTTAAAATTATTTCTCACATTTATTTTTCCACACTCCAAGTGCTGATCGTGGGGTTTCGGGTTCGATTCCCGGCTCTGCCAACGTATTTTTTCAAAGCAAGAGGGTCTGGAACGGTGCCCATCCAGCATCGTGATGAAATTGTGTAGTGCCCTGAATAAAAGATAGTGGCGATCACAGTTGAGATCTTCGGTTCTCCTCTTCCAACACGTCTTGTCAGCGCGGGATCAGCAGAAACTCTTTCCTACGGGAGAGACATCATCCAGTAGTGAATTGAATATGACTGTGAATTATATATACAATCTGGGAGTAAAGTAAGAGAAAACATGGCGAATTTACGATAAATATAATTATGTATGTTTTGCCCGAGAGCAGGTTCTGACCCGAAAGTTCCTGGGCAGGGTAAACCGATGGCGGTTGTCATTGTCTTCAATCGGATAGAGAGGACGTACCAAGGACGGGACCTACAGTTTAACGTGGACTCCGAACACTGATTCCGCCAGACTTCTCTATCCGTGGAAGTGTCATCTCTTAAATTCTCGGCCAAAAATCAGTAGAAACCGTGAAAACTCCACTTACACTCTCTTAATTTTTACTTTACACCCCCCACCCAAAATGAAAATTATGACGGAATCGCTGACTCCAAACCACTTATATCAACTTGTGTGTTTAGTACGCAATATTAAAAATACTCGACTTTCATGAATTCATTTATAACTATGTCATTCAAGAATGTGACTTCTATATACATGGAACAAATACAAAGGGTAAATGAATAGTGCATAAGGAGTTTTGTCTGTTCGTTTACGTGTAATTTGTTTCCCATCGCTCAAGTTACATAAAAGATTTCTTGCTGAAATTTAACATCAGTTTCTAACTCATTTTCTGGATTGTTATTAAGAAGCTAAAATGCAAACATTACTGTTACAAATTTATTTAGTTCTAACACTTGCAAGATTCTTTTATTTTTTTATTTTTATTTTAAATTTAAGTAAAGTTCGTATTTGAAAAAGCTAACATTTGTATGCTAAGGCTTAATCAGAATTCTGGTCAAATTTCTCAGGCAAGCGCTGTATTTGTAATGCTCTTATATATTACATATAGCTTGAGCCAAAATTGCCTGAAGGACTTAAATAGAATTTGAATTCTATGATCCAGGTTTTTATGTAAAGCGGTTTAGGGGACCTAAAACTATAAACTTGTATTTTCTTTTAAACAATTTCTTTCGAAATTAGGAATAAATATATCAAAATTGAGAAATAAATCATCCTACAAATATTTCCTGTTAATTTTTCATTACATGATATCTTTCCTTTATGCTTGCATTGGCGAAATAAATATTTCTTACTACCTTGCTTTAGACTACTACTACTACATCTCTAATAAAATAGGTTCTATTATAAATGATGTGCACGTTGTGTTTAAGAGTATCTTCTTAAAAAAGCAATTCCGTAGTTTACGCCCAATAAACCTGCTCTTAACAGGTAGTCCCGCAACTGATTCACGGGCTTAATACACAAGATTTGTTGAAAACTTGAGAAATATGTTGGACACGTGAGAGTTTCCTGTTTCATATATTGTCAATTGGCAGGCAAGCAAATTACTGTTTTTTACCTCTAGCAACAGGAAACGAAAATAAAATACACAAAATGAAATGAAAATGCAAAACCATTCAACATTATACTCGTAACGCGATAAGGAATGTCACAGTAACGAAATACAAAAATTATAATTCGAAGCTACTCTCCATTCAAAAAAATTAAACCTAGATTACTTTTGTAGTTCGGACGAGTGAAAATCTATGCTAAAGACAGAGCCATCTAGTAAGAAATTGTCAAAAATGATTTGGGAGACGCGAGTAATAGAACGAGTTGTGTGCTTCTTCGCCTCGTTGTAAAAGGCGTTTGGATTTTATTCAACTTACGGGTTAGACTGGGTTACTGTGTATTATCGTTTTTTTTGTCTTCTACCTTAAATTGATGTTTCATAAAAAAAAATACATGATTGACCTAATATAGAAGTCACTAAGACTAATTTGAATTTTCGTAAAGACTTCGAAACATTATGAATAACATTAACGAGTTTAAAGCTGTTAATTTACAAACTAAAAATATATTTCACTGCAATTACAAATAGAATGGTGAGTTATGGGTGAAGAACAAATGTGATTTTCTAAATGTGTTCGCTTAAAAAAATTAAAGAGAAATGCGGGGATTCGAACTCATAACCTTCTACATAGAAAGCTAACTCGCTAACCACTATACTATGGTAACGTTTTTCTCATTTCACTTACCCGTTATTTTTTACGTACTGAGTATGTTTCTGTTTTATTATTATCGAATAGGATTGTCTTGCCCCTATATTGTCTTTTATTACTATGTCTGCTATGTATGAGAAGTATTCTGGAATATACAAACAAAACACATCTATCAAAGAATCTGAGTACAAGTAGTTGAAAGTTTCCATGTGCACTACACGTGTGGATGTGCATTGCGACATTTTTCATAGTTGGAAACTTCTGTTCCAGCGCCTCCAACAAGTGGGATTTACTTTCTTGAAAGATAGTACCTTCATACCAAATTTCGTATCTCTAGCTCAAACGGCGTAAAAAATGAATTTTTTATAGTACGCCATTTTGTAACCAAGATGGCGTCTCTTGATAAATTTTGTAATATTTTCGCAACGTGATGAGCAACTTTTCGTATAACTAGTGATGTTGCACCTTCATGCGAAATTTCATCTCGCTAGCTCCAGCAGTTTAAGCTCTCTATTCTATACAACAATGAGTTTGGCGGCCATTTTGGATCCAAGATGGCCACGTTTTCAAAATGTCAGATTTTTTTCTTTACCTAGTCATGGTCCTACACCTTCATACCAAATTTGGTATTTATAGCTCCAGTAGTTTGGCCTGTGAATTTACACGGATGAGTCAGTCAGTATATGGATATACGGTATATATTTTCAAAATTTCAACCCCGTCTCCCGACCACTCGCTTGGTCCGATTTCGCTCATTGACGAACTTAGCCAAGCTATTAAGCCTAGAAATAACATTAAAATTTGGTTCAAATATCTTTAAAATTATGGCCACTAGCGTGTTAATATATATATAAATAGATATCGTACCGATCTCAATAGGTAGATTATTCTTCGAAATCTACCTAATAAAGATGGCATTAATAATAATAATAATGAAATTGACGTAAATAAAATGTAGGCAATTTGTGACACAGTAAAAGGCGCAGCAACTGATCGTGTAGGCGAGAAAAAACGACAGAAAAACAAGCCGTGGCTTTGTCGGGAATGCATTAAGTCGTATATTTCATAAGGAACAAGCAAGGCATCGATAGACAAGCAATAAAACCGAACCAAATACAAACAACTACAGTGACGCGAAACACGGGTGTAGAAAAGAAATTTAAAAAAAAAATCCGAGTAGATGCAGGAAAAGGTTAAGACAAATCACACAAGATATCTATACAAAGGGGTAAACTCGTTAAGAAAAGATTACCTGCCAAGTCTAGGGATGATTAGTAATGAATGTGGAGATATTCAGGCGGATCCGACTAGATTCTCGATGTGTGGGAAAAACAGAGAGGTTTGAAATCCATGCCGCAGAACAGTGGATACCCGACCCTAGCGAGATCGACGTCGAAATTTCTATGTAGAAATTTAAAAAATCACCAGGAATTGAAGACATTCCAGTCGAATTAATTAAGGCGAGAAACAAGTACATAAATCCACAAACGCTATATGGAGAAAAGAGGAGCATGCAAAGGAATGGGAGACCTAAGAAATCGTTTTTGTTTATACGACAAATATCACTGTATATATTACTGCGGAATCTCATGAATTCCAACATGTTAACATGTGTTGAGTAATATCTTGCTAACACACCTAAGCGTAATGTAGCTGAATATCACCAATGTTGAATTTGAAGAAACATATCTAGATCTATGTTGGACCAGATTTTGTCCTTGAGGCAAATATTAGAAAAAGAAATGGGAACACAATGGGACGGTTTACCAGTTGATCATAGATTCCAAGAAGGCTAATAATTCTATCAAAAGGTAGAAACTATACAATATCCTGGAATGATTTGGATTTCCGAGAAACTTTTTCAGCTACTAAGGTTATATCTCAGCGATACCATCAGTACACTAAGTATAGGTGATAATATGTCAAATAGTTTGGAGATTCGCAGTGGATTGAAAGAAGGTTATTCCTTGCCACAACTACAGCTTAACTTTGCATTAGAATATGAAGTTCCAAAACTAAAAGAGGACAAAAAAGGTCATAGTAACGTTGAATAGCTTGAACCAGCTGCTCGTACACGCAGATGATGTCAATTTCATAGGAGACGATAGAGAGTTATACAAAATAAAACAGGTGTCTTAGTAGATGCTTGCGATTAGATATGTCTACAGGAGAACGCAGAGAAAACAAACTATATGATAACAAGCCGAAACACACGGATAAAGTAAATAGAGAAACAATAATTAAGAATGAGATCAAAGAGAAAGTTCACAACTTTAAGTACTTGGGAACATATGAAACAAGCAAGAACGATGTTACGAAAAAAAATAAAGAAAATCCCTTAGCATAGGGGAAATGTTGTACTATTGAGTCCAGAAACTCCTATACTCGCCATTCATATCAAGAAAGTAGAAATTGAAAATATGCAGAACAGTAATTCTGCCGGCAATACTTTATGATTGCGAAAGGTGGAGTACGACCATGTCAAATAAATATAAATTGCATCTGTTCAAAAATAAAGGTATTAGAAAGATATAAGAGCCGATGATAAACGAACTGACCGTAAAATAAAGGAGAGTGCGTAATGAAGAACTCCACAGACTGCCTGATTCACTCGATATAATAATAATAATAATAATAATAATAATAATAATAATAATAATAATAATAATATCATCACGACATCTAATATGGGCAGGTCATTTAGCTCAGATGGGGTAAAAGATTATATTCTATCACTATTGGTAAGCCGGAGGGGAAAGGCCATTAAGAAGAACAAGACGTCATTGAGATGACAATATAGATCTTCGGGAGGTAGATGTTTATGAGGAAAACTGACTTGATTTGCCTAGGATAGAATCCTATTGCGAACATTTGTTACTGCGGCCATGAACTTACGAGTTCCGCCAATTGCGAACATTTGTTACTGCGACCATGAACTTACGAGTTCCGTAAGTCATAGAATTAGTTAGATCTACTTTTCTATGAGTGCATTCAGCAGCAAATATCTTAACCAGTTTCAGTATTCAACTTTGGTACGTCCACATTCAATAGGAGGAAATGTCTCAACCATTCTCGTTAGCGAAAGTCCTATTGTTCAAGTTTGATCTCCACCAATGTCCTAAACAATTTCATTTTTCAATTTTGCTTGGTGATGCCCTATTAACTTCGATAGAAAATCACATTAGGGAATGTCTTATCTCCTTTGCCAGGTCTCGCCTTGCATTTCTCGTTGTTCGTACACTAGGTAAAATGTCAAGTAGTTTTCTTGATTTTTGGTCCTTTATTAGAGAACGAGTGATCCGTTTTTCTTTATATTTGCTCCTTCAGTAGATAACGTCCTAACAAGATTTCTTTACAAATATAATCAGTGTAAAAAAAAAAGGAAATATGGAAATTTATAATGAATTTAATATGCTTCAACCATTGTCTTTAGCATTAGTTGATTAGGACCATTCATCATTTCTGGAAAATAAACAACGAAGATGTCGGTAGCAATCTCTTTAGCGGAATTACTTGTATGTTTCTAATTGTTTAGAAATCGTTTTCTGTTTCTACACATGTGTACAAATCTCACTAGATTTTAAATAATCTCAGTAGTCTTCTAGGATTTTCGACATTTCTCATAAACAACCCAGTTTTCAACGACGTGTAGCGTTTGACTGCAGAAAATCGAAACATAAGAGCATTAAGAATTTACGTTGTACGCTGTCAGACTTGTTGACCTACTCACTGGTGTAAGAATATATTAATGTGAAATCTATGACTGATCATACAATAAGGGAAAAGTTTATTTCAAATAAATCGCCAATTATATATGGATTTACATTTTATCTACCTGAACAAATAATAATCACGAAGAACGGTAGTTCTTCGAGTGACGTTAAGCAATGAGTCTTTTAGCGGCACACACATAGTTATATACAGCTAATTTCGGATCTAGCAAACAATTAGCCCCATTTTGATGCTTGAAGTTACATTTGAAAGCTCTTTGCCATACTAATACACACACACAAAAAAAAAAAAAATGGATCGGTAGAACCTCCCTGGGACTCCCTAAGGCGGGTGGAAAAAAAAATCAGAATTTCAAATTTCTGGTGATAGCACTTACCACATACCATATAGGCGACCGAAGCTTGCGGAATCGTAATCTACGCTTCAGTACCTTTTAAATGGTGTATTACACGTCGAAATCGGTGATGGATCAAAAGTTACGACCTTTTAAGCCCAATCACAGAAATGATAGAAAAGGACTTACGTCATTCTGTCTGTCTTTTTGCTTTAGCCCAAAGTGGTTGGTACCCAGGGGTTTCGGGGTCAATTGCGGGTCCCAACAAGTTCGGACAAATCGAAGCTTAGGTAACTTGTCAATAGGAGTGACCGTTTTCGAGATACGGCCCAAAACCGGCCTTTTGTATGAAGACTATGCACTTTTTTTTTAATAAGCAGCCTTACAAAATAAGTGATATCAGTATAAAAACCCCTTCGGGGTAAAGACAAGAGTGACGCAAGAATTCTACTCACAAAAGAAGATATGTCAATTTTGCAAGTTACTTTCTTTGTGTCACTATGGCGGAAGGATACTAAATCTCCTAATTTAATGACAAAGGAGTGACAAAAAGAAAGTAACTCGCAAAATGCATATCACTTCTTTTGTGAGTAGAATTTTTGCGTCACTCTTGTCTTTACCTCAAAGGGGTTTTTATACTGATTCTCAAATACCTCTCGCAAAAACATGGAAGTTTTCAGCCGCCGGGTGGCCGAGCGGTCTGCGGAGCTAGGCTATGGGCTCGAAGGTCTCGGCATGGGTGTGGAATTTTAACAGCTAAAGGCGAATCGTGACGGGCCGAAGTAGAAGATAACCACAAATTTGTTGTTGTTTTAACTTGGCAACACCGCAGGTGAAAGTCCAGGTCAGTGAAAATATGGCAACATGGCAGGTCAAAGCCCTGATCATGTTATTTCTTATCAGTGACATGTGATAAAGATTAGAATATATATAGACTGTGTTGTTGCATATAAGATAAGTAGCTTGGAAGGACACAGTTTTTGTTGTTTTCTGGCAGGTCCTGTGGGGAAAGTTGAGCCCTCTCCATTTTTTTTGGTAAACTTGATAACACCGTAGGTAAAAGTTCAGGTCAATGAAAATATGGTAACATGGCAGGTTAAAGTCCAGGTCATTACATGTGATAGTGCGGAGACCATCATGTGATCTTAGTAAAGGATTGAGATGATGTAAGACATGATAGTATAAGATGATGGACTAAATTTGGGGAATAGTGATATCACGATCGAAGATGGTGTGTGGAAATATTGCTATTAGGTTGCTTGAGATACTATCACGTGACCTTACTGAGATGACCAAGTTTTTGTCGTTTTTAGCTGACAGGTTCTTTGGAGCCCTTTTCATGTGAGTTGTAATTTCATTCGTACTTCACCACAGGTTGGGCATATCAAGCTAGGTTCAGAGAGCATCACATGATTTTAATGAAGGATTGAGATGCTAGTATAAGATTGTGGACTAAATTTTGGAGAATACTGATATCACAATCGAAGATGGTGTCTGGAAATTGCTATTACGTGTGAACACAGGAAAGGTTGGGAAGATGTAGAGGTTGCTTGTATTAGCTCGTTATGAAAATAAGTTGCCAACCAAATGGATGAAAATAAAAGTGAAAGACAGAGTTGCGAATCAAACGTATGAACAGAAAATAGCAAATCAGAGTTGCCAAACAAATGTATGAGGAGCAAGTCAGAGTTGTTCATTATGAAAATAAAGTAGCAACTCAGAGTTGCCAACCAAATGGATGAAAATAAAAGTGAAAGACAGAGTTGCGAATCAAACGTATGAACGCAAAATAGCCAATCAGAGTTGCGAAACAAATGTATGAGGAGCAAGTCAGAGTTGTTAATAAAAACAAACGACTAAAAGAACCAAGTTGGAAACAACATTGAATAAAAACAGAAAAGACCGACCAACTTTAGAAAGAACGAGCACAGTTGGAAACAAAATCCGTGATCATCGAAACAAACGATTACAAGTATTGAGAACAAAGTCAGTTGAAAAAATGGGACGAAGAGAATGAATATGGGTACTTCCTTTCTTTTATTGGGGAAAAAAATGTTCAAATTTTTTCAGTTGGTTTGATACCAACACCAATATTTTTTACTGTCCCAGGTTTTGGTTTCCTGGTATTAACTTTCAATTTTTTTTATTTTTTTATTTCTTTTTATTACTAGCCTGAAAGGCTAGTACCCCCAAAGGGCTACACCCTCTATGTAGGAAGAGGAAGTGGTGGAACAGGAGTTAACATGGGAAAGTGGGTAGGCTAGGAGATTTCTGAGATCTTATAATTTTATTTCTTCCATTATCTGGGATTATTATGAGTTTTCCTCATAACCATATAACTGGGTAGAGATATAGAGCGAATAATCAACAATAGTTAAAGTCGGTAAGTCTACACTATGTATAATGTGAAAGTGATGTGATGAAAGTGAGGTGCACTAGACAAGACAACACGTTGGCACAATTAAGACAAGTGAGTGATAATCTTCTGATCTAGGGGCGACTCTAGATCTATATGTGGACAGATGAGCCCTAGCGTTCAAGATGGGTCACTGTGCGGCATATGAGGGTGCAATGATGTGAGGGATGGCAGGGGAACTTAAGGCTAGTATGCTTGCTATTTCAGGGTGGTCGGGTGGTATAGTATATTGATAGAGTGTGAAAAGGAGTGAGAGTGGTGAAGATATGTGTGTAGCTGGTGCGTTATGATGTACGTGGGTGTGTATAATGTCTTCTAATAGTGGGTGTTCTGTCTCAAACCGCTGTGAGATGTATTTCAGGCGGAGTGTTTCAAGGTGAAGCAGAAGGTGGGGAAAGAAAAAGAAAAACACTTATATTATCTTTAACATTCTTGATGGAATAATATGAAAAGAATTGTGCTGACATCTAGTGAACATTTTCTCATTTTATGAAACACATTTGCAAGGCTTGGGAACTTAGCTGGAAACACATTCGGTAAGAATCAGATCTTTTCGCATGGCTTGGGAACGTAGTTGGAAACACACCCGGTCACTTATGAGAATTTAATATTAATTGATCAACGATTATGAATTCATCGCTTGTTTCTTTATTTTATGTTTAGTAGAGTAGAAATATATATTTAAGATCATTTTTGGACAAAAGAAAACAATTATTTTATCTTTAAAATTCTTGATATGATAATATGAAAAGAATTGTACTGACATCTATTGAACATTTTCTCATTTTATCAGACACATTCGCATGGCTTGACAACTTACTTGGAAACGCATCTGGTAAGAATCAGATGTTTTCGCATGGCTTGGCTAAACACTTGCAGTAAGAATCAGATCTTTTCGCATGGCTTGGCAGTTATATTGCAAGCTAATTGGAAACATTTTTCAGGTAGGAATATATGGTTTCCGGTCTTTGGAATAAGTGGAAAACGGAATTAGTGTGAAAGGAACAAGTGCGAAGCGGAACTAACACAAATGGAACATGCATGAAACAGCATGAAAGGAAATTAAAGTGATAGGAAGAAGCGTGAAATATAATTAAAGCGACAGGAAATAACCTGAAAACGGAATTAGAGGACAAG
>JAGDQP010018879.1:5741-35802 GCA_022664845.1 Lepisma saccharinum
TATATATATATATATATATATATATATATATATATATATATATATATGAGGGGGGGGCTGGATATCCATAAGGAGTAGTGAATTACTGAGAGAAATTTACAGGCCCCGAAAGCCAAGGAACAGGGAACCATTTGAGACTAGGAGCTTCATTTAGGTGCAGTAGAGATCATGTCAGGCGTCGAAGAACTAACGGATAATAAAATTTCTCACCAACCGATCTTTTATTTGCAGTCAGCTCCTCCCCAACACATGAAACTAGGGAACTTACTTCATAGTTTCCAAAGTTGAAATGGAGGCAACTTCGATTTTTTCTGTACATCAAGCCTCTGTAGGTACGGATACGATCCCCGGTCCAGTCACATACTTTTCACTCTTTAACATTAATTGTATCCGTACCTACAGAGGCTTGATGTACAGAAAAAATCGGAAGTTGTCTCCAATTCAACTTTGGAAATTATTTCTTCCATGTGAGACGTTCACCATCATGACACAGGAAAGTCCAAGCACAACTGGGAGTTGTGGTACTCTCCAGGTGGTTTCGAGTAGAAAATCGACACCAAGAGTGGAAGGTGTGTGATTGGGAAGCGGGTTGACTGGGTTGCGCAGTGGTAGCGCATTGGGACGGTAACCCAAAGGTCCCGGGTTCGATCCTCGGTCCAGTCACATACTTTCCTCTTTTTAATATTCCTTCATAGTGATTTTTTTTTTTAACACTCAAGAATCTTTTTGTTGCAGTATTATATCCATAGGAAGAATATTACTGTTCGTATCTTGCTTACTCTCCGTATTTTTTCAACATAAGGCAAAGTGAGTGCGAAATAAGTAAATATGGGAGAAGTGGGGTAAAATCGGACACTTTCCTGTCTCGATTTTTAGTGTATAAGAATGCTTTCATTCAGTACTCAATATTTCGCAAGCCATTATGGATTTCTTCTAGACTTTCAGAATTTTATATCTCATCAACTACAGATGGGTTGACACCAGAATTTCACGATACGCCCGATACTTATTTCTAACCTTCGATACTTGATATTCGATATTCCATACTTTTTTACAATGTCTTTTAATGTATTAAATAATATATACATTAATTAAAATTAATATGTAAGTGTATTACTTTCTATAATTATAGTTTAACTCTGTCCTGAGTCATAGATGCCTAAAAGCCATAAATAAAATTCAAATTCAAGAAGCTTTAAGGTGTAAGTTATGGACCTAATGTTCCACCAGGAGATTATTTTCAGAGAAAATAATTAGTGTTAAAAATGTCAAAGTATCGAAAAAGTATAGACTTCATTAGTTGAAGTGTCCATGGATACCGAAGTATCGTGAACCCATCCCTAGTTTTTATTTTCCTTCCATATTCCTCACAGCTTCCCTACAGCTGTTTTAACACATTGTTCAATTATATTAAAACACTACTGTGCAAGAAGACACGCATCCAATGTAGTTGATCTCTTCTTCCGTTGGTAACTCTTCTGGTTTCGAAAAATCTCTTTAAAATCTCCTCCTCCATCAAATAAAGTGGTGAAGAGACAACATACATCTTACTTCTCGACCGCTGACCGCGGCAGTCCAAAACGTCAGACCAGCGTCTCCAAGTTACTGGGTTCGAATCCTGGCTGAGGCATGAATGTTTGTGGATTTTAGAAACTTAGCAGCTAATAGAATCGTGACGGGCCGAAGTCATCAATTATTAAAATGGCTTCAAAATATAACGTTTAACAAAAGTTTATTACTTCCAGACCCACTGCTGCTCGCTTTGGTAAGTCGTCGTCTACTTGTATCCTTTATCTGTGATTTACTTAGATACAAGTTCCTTTTCAGTCTTCGATCTTTCCATTTCACATCTGCCTTCTTCAATATTTGCATTAGGATTTTCCAGTTGACTAAATCGAATGCATATTCCAAATCAACAAACGCTACGTGTACTTCCTTAACTTTCTCTATGTATATCTCTCCAATTGCTCTTAAAGAGTAAAATACTATCATTTCTTATTTATTTATTTTTTCAAAAGTTTAAACCAATGGTGTTTCTTGCTCCATTCCCTACTCGAAATCCAAACTATTTCCCTTCAATTTATGCACTGACCCTACCGCATAACTTCTGTTCAATATTCGTGGAAGAGTCTTCGCCGAGTGCGCTATCAGTCGGTTCGGCAGTCTTAACATCCTTTTCAATGGAAGCAATACTGTTTCTAAAAAGCTGTTTTGCCATTTTCCTGAGTATAAACTACGTTGCAGAGTCGCAGCATATATCATGTATATCAAATAGTAGGTAGTCTGAAGGGCCGCATCAGACAACTAACGAAAGAATATTATGTAAGCATTACGGGATGGGATAAATTGGAATTTTGGGTTGATAAGTGAACAGGACATAATTAGTGGTTATCTGAAAAGTACACGAAACTGAAGAACGAAATAACTATATTCTATAAATTTCTGTCTTGAAATATAGTTGCTAATGTATGACAACTTTAACTATTTCACGTTACCGTTAATCCATCTTAAGTTTTCTCTTTTCTCCTGAACATGCATTACAGGCGAAAGCTATCACTCCCTCTCCTTTTCTATTTTACTCTTGTGTGATTTGTGTTGGCATATGGCCAACCAATACACGAAAGTCATCTTTTACGCTATTATCCATTACACACACACACACACACACAAAGTATCTATGTACTAATTCGCGAAGATTACCATGGTATTCTTTAGCCAATTCTAAAGTAAAATTTTCCCTTAGTGCGCAGTCTTCGAGTATTTGAAGGGAGAGCGAAAAAGGAGCAATACTGCGAAAGGTATAATATATAGAAGAAGTTAGTGGAAGCTTTATTTTTAAAAAAATGTAATACAAGATGGGACTATAAAAAATGGTAAAGCTGTCCTATGCGATGCGCACGCGCCGTGATCGGCACAGGGGGAATGTGGAGGTAGCGCTCCACATATTCTCGACCTACGGCACGAACTGAGGTTCGACGCTCGACCGCCATTACCTCCCAAGATGCCCAGGTGTACGCTGATAGGAGGCTGACAAGCAAACATACTGATGGGACAGAAAACAAATATGATTATTTTCTTGTGTCATAATTAGGATGTCAAAATATGAACGCATAAAAATTTTGGCAACCCGAGCACAATTGGTTTGGGAGATAATGATGATATACAACAGTCAGCTTCTTGTCTATGAATAGAGAGAAAAAGGGTGTTCAAATACCATTATACTTTTAAATTACTGACAGAAATGGAAGTCAAATACATAGTAATGGGTACTGGGTGGAAGACGCTACCTTTTGGAGTGTATATTCTTCATGGCCGCCATCTTGAAGTCCACCATATTGAATCTCGATTACTTTTCTTAAATAGGAATGGGTGCCGTGTAATAGGTCATGGTGGGCTAGAATTTTACGGGAAATACGTTTCTGAAGTCAGTTTTGCCGTAAATGTGTTATTGTGAAAGATAAGGGTATGTGACTAGTATTGGGTAATGATGCAATAGCCTGAAAACACCTTTTCGCCTTGAAATAACAAAGAAAATGAAACCCAAATGTGTACAAATTCATATCGATAGGGCACTATATTCAGGAACAATTTGCTAAAAACTGCACGCGCACATATTTTGACATCCTAATCATGACGCAAGAAAAAAAGATCGTAACTTTTTTCTGCCCCCATCGGTATGTTTGCTTGTGAGTGAACCTCAAAGCGTTCGGCATGCGAACACTGTGAGAAAAGTGTCCAGTGTCCTGGCCGGGATTTCAGCCCGAGCCTCCCGATTCGTAGTCAGATGCACTACCGCCTGAGCCACGGCGAGTCCTACGAGATGGGACTATACATTACTTTTATACCAATTTTCGCAACCAGATCTGCCGACCGGATAGCCGTGTGGTCGAAAGCGTTAGGCCAGCGAATTGAAGGTCGCGGTAGGGTATGGATGTTCGTGGATTTTAACTAGCTGCAGACGGGCCGAATCGTGCCGGGAGGAAATCAAAACTTACTAGGCTGGCCCATAAAGTTTACAGAGTTTATCACAATCAGATCTGAATTCAATACCTCAGGGAAAGACAACGATTTTTCACTCCTTTAACGTTGCCGAATTTCATAAGCAATATTTTGTAGTTTCATAATCCACCCCGCAGTATAAAAATGTTTCTTCACTAGCGCATCAGATACTTCGCAATATTTATTATTTTACTCTTTTTAAAACTATCACTGTAAAGGGTGAAATATCTAACGTTCTATCGACAAAACGTTTATCGGTGGCTCAGCGGTAGAGCGCTCGTTCATGGGGTCTTCGGTTTGATCCCGGTTTGTGCCATTTGGGCTTTGTGGTGGACAAACACCGAGTGCGAGGGTTTTGTCGGTGTTCTCCCATTTCCTCCCAGTTTCTTCGTTCCACCAATTCTTCCGTCAGCATCCATTCGGTCTGAGCCAAAGTTACCTAAAGTAAAAAATAAAAGTTTGTCAGCTACGTAACAGTAGCGGATTCCGAATTTCATTTTATTTGTAATAAAAGTAGGATTCGGTTTTTCATTTAAGTAAGACAGGTAGAAAAAAAAAGGATACTTACATGGTAGATTCTTATGACAGGTGTACAATAACTTCACAAACACAATAGAAAAGCTGTACTTTTCGCAAAAACGTTTTCAACTGGTAGGAGAGAAAATGGACAGGAGCGGACAGGTGCGGGACTGGTGTTAAGGAAACGCCGCAAAACGCACAGCTTTTCTATTGTATTTGTGAAGTTATTGTACACCTGTCTCAAGAATCTACCATGTAAGTATCCCTTTTTTTTTCCTGTTTTCCCATTATATTTATATATATATATATAAAACAGAAAAGGTCCATATCATTTAAACAGAACATACTTGTAATGAACCATTGACGAATAAGGATACGCACTGCTGAAATTACTGATTGCACTCAAGTAATTTAATTTCTAATTCCCACCATAACTGCTAACACCTCACTAAAATGAATAAGCGCGAGAAAGAGACCATGAGAGATTAAAACGTGTCAACATCCTTCTTTGTCATTTTATGTGTTATCTTCTATTTTTCTATAAGAAATATGTGTCGGGTCATCAGACCGATATTATTGTACTAGGATAATAATATCACTACTTTTCTTATATATTACCAGTCTTCTTCCTTTTAGGCCATCTATTCATTGCAAGCGAAGAATTATTTGTGCGCCCATTACGGCATAAAACAACCAAATACGTGACGTCAGTGATGAAACAAAACATTTTGAAAGTGTCTGAAGTAAATGAGTATTATATGTTTGGGATTTTCATAACTGGTGATGAAAGAATACGTGTCTCTAATATGTAAATATTCTGTCTCATACAAAAAACTGGATTTTTGGGAAATAACGAGACTTGCTTCTCATTTTCAAAATGTTGTAATTTCGTGCTATTTTCTTTATTTCTCTCTTACATACACAACAAAATCACGTTAGTTCGGATCGTTTTATTGTTTGCTTTTTAAATTTATTTATGGCGTATCCTCATCGTTAGCTCAGGTTGGGATGTAGTAGGTATCGGGCAAGGCCTTACTTAAGGTAATATCCCGCATTTGGCTGGTGAAACTGAGGAAAACCCTGGAAAACCTCAGTCAGGATGGTCAGCCACGGGGATCGAACCCGCGTACCTACCGATTGTCTATTGGGAGTTTACAACGTTACCGCCTGAACCACGGCGGCTGGATGTGTTTTATTTTTATAATGCATTCAATACATGCCAAATACGGGATGTCCGAAAAGTCTGGAACCAATAGTGATATTTGTTTGTTACGAATGAGCGTTGAATAACCCTCTGAGTATTGGCCAAGAGCGAGTGTATTAGTAAGTACAAGGCTGCAAATCGGAGACCTTTTAACTTCAGAAGACATATTTACCTAGGACTCTTAACGCTGAAAAGAATTTAAATCGCCACAAAACGCTATTTGTGAATTTATAGTAAATGATTCCGGTAATTTTAACATCAAAGTTTAGAGAAATATTATAAACATCTGCAAAGAAACAAAGTTAATTTCACTTGTAAATAAAGAGAGACGCTCTTTTAAACGTAATTTAAATAAGGACAGGTTCACGCACGGAGGACAATTTATCATCAAAGATACGTACTTCTGAAATAATATTTATTACAGTCCTCTTAAGTAACTGTATTTATTTAAATTTAACAATCACAAATTTGATTCATGCACATAAAACACACGACGAATACAAGTTGTCGTTCTATGATTAAAAATTAAGACGATTTTTTATACTTATTTGACGTATTAACAAGAGAAGTTTTCATGTACTTTAAACAAAGTAGAATGATGAAACAGTCATTTCGCAATTCAATTTAACATTACACGATGAACAAAATAACTAGGTCAAGTCCTTGTCTGCTAAAAATGAATTAATCAGAATCATATTCAATCTCGATTTGTTGATAATCTTAAAATAACAAAGATGTTTTATTAATAGTAAAACAAAATTGGATCATATATACTGCTAAAATGTAGATTTCTGCGTCAGTGTTTCTCTAAATCTGCGACTAGATATATGAGACATAACAGTACCCCTATTAATACGGGCGGCATCTGCATTTGCTTCTTGAAACAACCCGACAACGTAGTCCTAACACGCATCCTGCTGTACTTCAATGACAAGAGCTTGAAATTTAACCTTTTCATCTTGTTTGGACCCTTCAGCAATATTTTGCACCATTTGCTTAAAGGGTGGCTTTGCAATTATCTTTTTGGTAGACTGCTGATGATATTTTTCTTATGAAAGCTAATTTTATCTTTCGGCATTTGGGTTTCTCTGTTTCTGCTTTGGTAGCTATAAGCTTTCTTGGTGCTTTATAACAAATTGACTTTTCAACTACCTGTTTTGTGGATGCCATTTTATTTGTAGGCTTTAGAATTGATCTGTAACACCTTGCCAAGAACAAACACTATTAAATGTTGTATCCATGGAGAAAGCATAAATTTATTTTTTGTTGAACAGACACACAACTTCTATTGTTTACGCATATTAAGATCTCATACGACAATAACGACTCGTAACTTCTGTAAGTGTAGGACCTGTAATTGTAATGGATATTTCCCCTAAAAAAATGTAATTGCTAATTTGATAAAATATAGAGAATCGTTCATGATAGAAAATTAATAATGTACAATTCATTTCTACAGTTGTGTAATGCGCCGGAAGCGACCCATCGCCATGTTATGACGTCAGGTGTTAGGTTTAGAATAAACTGTATGTTCTAGGTGAGTTTGTAGAATAGAATGAAATGCTTTCTGATTCCCCAGGTAGGCAGTGATAGTTACAGAATAACTTGTAACAGATTATCCCCTAATAAGTCATGCATTTACCTAAAGCGTTGGAATTTACTGAAAATGTTTCCAGTACGGTAGCATTGTCTACTTTTGGTTTTTCGTACTTCAAATGCCTTGCACTTGCACAGTATGTCATAGTTTTAAACTTTCGTGAAGAACTTAAGAACAGGTGTCTTACTTGGATCAGCTAATGGTTAATAGCAACTTTTAGAAACATGTTTCCTTTCCCTGAGAAAAAAATACGTTATGGGATATTATACCGCGAAAACTAGGAGAGCTTTCGTTAGAGCAAGTAACGCGGACAAACATGTTGAACTCCTGAGAATTTACACAGGTACTCCACTAGTCATAAATAACAACATTTAAAAGCATCCGCCTCTCCCATGTGAGCTTCACCCAATATGGTCGCGGGTGATACCGTTACAAGTCGGCTGCGTCATATATATGTTTCGCTTGTTCACGCATACACACGAATTAATGTCGAGTCAGTGAAGGTTGGTTAGGTTGTATTTTTAATTACGTTATGTTATTGTTGACAACAGTGTCAGGTCCGCCATTCGAAACACGAAGTGGCGCTAAATCTTCCGCCTGTTGACATATTTGCCTATGGTGATCAATTCGAGTACGTACCAGGGTTGAAAAAAAAATGTTATTAAAAAAGGAACAAAACATGTTTAAAACGTATTTCTTGTTTTAAACGCGTTTTTTATAGACTACAGAAAAGTGTTTAAAACGTTTTAAACATTTTCTTTAAAAAAAATCGGTAAGGATTATGATAGGTAGTAACCTCAGTAGGTAAGGCTACGTAACAACGTGTAAGTTTCATTTTGTGATTCGAAGTGGTATAGAAGTTAAAATATTGTGATTATTGTAATTAGCCTTAGAAGTAAAAAAAAAAAAAAAAAAAACTGAGGGGGATCTGGGATCTGTGCAACAAAGCACATAGGACCCAAATATGTATTTTAAGTTCTCCCTCCTTTGGTGTTTATCGGTGCAAATTTAGAATTGATATGAGACTGCTAAATACAATAAATGAGCATAGAAAACAAATTTAGGTGTATTTCCGATTGCTTATGTGTTACTACTTTTGCTCATGCTTTGAGACCCTATAACTTCAATACCACTTCGAACCACAAAATGAAACTTACACGTTTAGTACAGTATTAGTAGATGAATTGTTTGGCATAAACAATAATTTTCTATCTGGTCCCCTTTTCGGAGATTTGACCTTGAAATTTCCGAAATTTCGATTTTTTTCCCCCCACGATGTCCAAAAAAAAAAAAAAATCCTTACAAGGAGTAATACCATACATTTAATTCTTTTTCAAGAAGGAGCATGTCTTTGCAATAATTTTCAACATCAAAAACTTTGGGTTCCATCATACCCACATGTTGAAAATTCAGGTTTTCGAAACCTAGTTTTCCCACCAAGAAAACTAGACTACAAGTATATTTATGAATTGTTTTATGCATTTATATAGCCTGTTGAGTGTTGATGTTGTTTTTTTTTAAATCCTCAACGTTTTATTGACTAATTTGTAAAATTTCGAAGAGATCTGATCATTCGTTGTGGAGAGAGAGAGAAAAAAAGTAAAATATACAAAAGGGTATCTTTTTCCGACGGTCTCACGATGGACAAACAACGCAGATTTAACAAAACTTCGAGGTGTTGTATAATCAAAACTGTTTGAGAGAGCGAGAAAATTTTCAGATGTTTCTTTCAACCATAAGGAAAGAGTGTACACAAAGTTTCATCAAAATCTGAGGTGGTGTGTGACATGGTCTCGTTAATTTGACGTGGAATGACCCATAAGTGAGATATTATGGGCTGCCCAGTTCTCACTGTTTCCAACTTTTAGAAAAATGATTTTAAAAATCTTCCATACCGTATCTACCCCAAACTTAGCTTAAACACCATTCAACACAATAGAAGAAATTATGGGTGTCCCAACCCCAAGTACCCCAGTTCTCAATGTTGCCAAACTATTTTAAAATTTAACTTACAGAAATTCCTTTATTAATACAAATCTACACGTGTACATTGATTTACACTAAATTTGAAATACATGTTCATTAGGTACTGGAACAGGTCATACAGGCATTCCAGGCGCCGTAGTTTGTCAAGGTTGCCAAATGATTAAACTCTAGATTTCATATTTGTTACCGTTAGACGTATACTCTTTGATTTACACAAAATTTGGCATGTGCATTAGGTACTGGGACAGTTCATGTGGATACTTCCGGCGCCACAATTGTCAGTGTTGCCAACCAATTACAGAAAATATTTTTGTTGCTTCTATATCGTTGAACATATTAGGACCAAACTTCATATTTACGTACTGGGATGTGTCATATAGGTACTTCAGGTCTCACAGTTGACAAGGTAGCCAATCAATTTTAAAAATTAAATATTTACTACTTCCATTCAGTTCGGCGTATCCGCACCAAACTTTGAGTATACACAGACACAATCGAAACATACTGTGGTTGTTCCTTGTATCCAAGCACTTAGTTGTTACCGAGATGACATATTGAGTTTTCTGTTTTGATTATGCTTAGTTTCGTTTTGTATTGTGCAACATTGTTTTAGTTATACGTCGATAGTTATTTGTTTCATGAGCGGTAACTATAAACAGAACTAAGATTCAAAACTCATCGCTGATTGGTTTATAGTTACCAAGTGTATAATAGTTGAAAGATGAATTCTGACTGGTCGAGGTTATGTAAGTCGTTATGTATCCATAAAAGCTTTGTTTTGATTGGTTAGATTTTCCTCGTTGGACTTTTAACTTTTGAATCCGAATATATGGACGCATATACCATGCATTCTCGCGATATGTCATATCTTCCTAGAATGTTTAGAACTTAGAATGAACGTAATTGTGATATGTTTTAGAGGATAAGAGCACAACTGTACGATGGTAAGGTTCATAGACTGCCTATTTATTCCAATTCAAAACAGAACCTAGTTTTCAAATCCTATCTGGTAATGTTTGAAGATGGAACATCTCTGTAATAAAGTTAATCATGTCCCAAAGGTATTTTGTTTGTATATCTGTACATAAAAATTCTCGGCTCGACTTTAGAACCAACACCGGAAGTTCGATAACGAATACAACCTAGATGTTAGTTGAAACTTCATTTTTAATCAAGTATTTAACGGATTCAAGATTGAACGATTTTCTTGCAGTGTTATGTTTAGTATTGCAAATGCAGATCTTAATAGCATCATCGATCATCACATATTATTTAATATCATAACCTAGCAGTTGTCAGCTTGCCACCCTATTTTAGAATTCAATTTTTCAAATGGCCCCCACACTGTTACGTGCCGATAGCTACTCCTATGCTTTCAAAAAGCACGGGGGAGCCGCGGGACTTGGCTACGTTATGATATGCTTTGAAATAATACTTCTTAGAGTCCTATTGCAACAAACTCATTAGAAGAAACCTATATATAGTTGCTTGTTTACAAGAGTATTCATTATGCATTTATACAATTCTTTTTAAATCTGCACATAACATAAAAATATTTTTTGTTATACTGTCTCTATCTGTTACACTAGCCCCTATTTTCAGAGTATGGGGCGAGGCTTGGAGCCCGGAGCATGAGGGAGTAATGCCACCTAGTTTTTATAGTGAAATACAATGTACTCAAATATTTATTCCTCCTCTTGAATAAAAGCAGGTTATTTCCCGGAATTTTGAGCTAAAGATAATTTATTTTTGCGGACAGTAATTATGATCAACCTTGAATAATACCGTAATTAGAAATTAACGTATTGTATATAGGGAATGGAAGCATATTTCGGTAAGAATTCATAGTTTTTCAGCTTAGAGTAAAGATGTCTTCGAAGTTGTACTATATCTAAGAACTTAGTCTTTCTATAATTCAAAATATTTCTTCAGTTCCCTCTAGGTTTATTAGTATTTTATTACAAACTATACGAAATACCTTTAGTCCATATGTCCTTAGTTAATTCCTTATGTTTGTCAGGGTGAAGATATAGAAAATATAGCAATGTGGCATGAATGCATAAGTAATCCCATCATTTGCCTCGTAAGGCTGCAGGAAAACGAAGCAATAGTAGATTGGGTTGAATATGTGAAAGCTTAACTCCAATCCTGCTGATTACGTTGATTATCTGCTGCGTAAAGCATCAAATGCTTTGTGTGAAAGAAAAAACATTTTGAAAAAATAAACTAAAAATACTTCACAAAAAAAGTTTTCTTTTTTTAAACACTGGGTTTTTTATTTTACAACAAAAGGAGGGCGAACAGCTGCTCGTGACGTGCGACCCTGAAAGTGCGCAACTTAGTTTGTTGCTAAGAAGACAGAGACAGCGGTGGAAGGTGGGTCCAAAAAACAAAACAAAACACTGGGTATACCCTGCGCAATGCGCACACGCCGTGAACAGCGCAGGAGGGATGTGGAGGTAGCGATTCAAATATTCTCAACCAACGGCACGAAGTGAGGTGGGGTGGTCAGTCTCACGTTCGGCTGTCTTTACCTCCCAAACTGCTCTGGAATACCAAGGGACTGTGGTATTCAATTTGATAGGAGGCTAAGTATATATCTCATCTCAGAGCGACAGGCAAAGGAACACTGAAGGAAAATTCTCCGGTGTCCTGGCCGGGATTTTGAATTACACTTCTTGAAATGTTCTCTCATTCGGACAACAAGACCTGCCCCTTTTTACACAGTCTACATTTGGTTTTTATGATTTTATTATTTTCGGAAGTTTTAACTTTAATAAAGTGTGTACGGATTAAACCCAATGAGTTTATAAACGAAAGAAGCAGAGTACCTAATAAATTCTACCACCCGACATAAACTCCAAGCACCAAATAAGAAATGATTATCAAATCTGCACAGTTACTCACTACTGTCCATTTCCTCATAAACATAAAAAAAAAAAAAAAAATGGGTAAAGCAATGTAATCATAGAAGCAAATACATGCCCACGAAGTTGTTTTCCTGACAGTTTCTCACAATAAATAAAAAAGGAAGAATTGAAATATGAACATCTTGTTTCATGTAACCGACGGCGAATTAATATTTTTTGCTTCTAGCATTCAACCAATAAAGGAGAAATCAAAACAGCGCATTTTATGTCTCCACCTGTAGGTTTGCGTGCAATAATACTGATTATTTTGGTAGCTTTCACACGAGACAAATTGCATACGTTTTACTAGTAAAAGCACACACCCCTTTCGTACTCTTAAAAAAAGTATAATTCTTTCACAGAAGAAAAATAAAATTAACATATTTTAAACACGGCTATAAAAAAAGCCTAAAACAAATGTTCAAAGTGGTTAAAAACATTTTGTTTTAAACATTCGAACCCTGGTAACGAAGTAACAACAGATGACTTTTCGCAACATTTTTTTCGGATTGCTGACCCTCACTGTGTGTGTACAGAAGTGTCTGATAATTATATATACAAGAAAATTAGTGGTACAGAGCATACATACGGGTCAATAACTGGCGAAAGCTTCAAGAACTAAAGTAAAATTTAAAAGAAGGTGCTTGGATCATGGTGTATTCATTAGTTGCATGAAGTACCTGACATAATAAAGTAACCTAACTAAACTGTTAATTTCGCACCATTATAGGCCTTTTTTTAAAGCCGCCTCCTATTTCATAATTAATGGTAACATCAAAAAGTGTTTCTTTCGTCGAGTACTACGAGAATCAATAAAACATTTTGGCCCCATATATCTCACCACCACCACCAAATACACTAAAAGTGCAACAGGGAGATGAGTAATATAAACCTTATTCTTGCACTGTAGTCATGGCTTCTTAGCTAAAAAGTAAACGCTGGTCCTTGTTTACAGCAGTGGAATATAATTTCCATACCTTCTACGAGTGTTTGCTACTTAAGAGCATAAACAAAGACTCCGATAGTAAATTTTCATCGCGCCTACTTTTAGTGCAAGGTATAAAGAGGTGGAATACAAGCACTTACGCTAGTAAATTGACACAGGCGTTGTATAAGGATGAATACAGGACAGTCTCTCTCCTTCGCAAGCACTAATTTACAGAAAAAATTCAAATGTAGGAGTCCCTGGTTTGAAAAATACGTGGCCTATTCATGCTCACAGAGGTGAGTATTTGAGAACGAAGACATTCCTCGTCACTCGCTCGTTATAATATTTCTAGTTCAGTAAATTTGATTGCAGTATAGTTTCAATTTCTTACGATGTTTGTTGTTATTCAGTTTCTATTTTGTTGTTATTTTGAATTTGCTTACTACTCAGCAACCCAGAATTCGTAAACACATTAAAAGTTGCGTGGTTGCTTTAACTCTCATCTATAACTCACGACAGATGATGTCATTTTGCTTTAGCCAGTCAAAAGTGTTTCTTCATTTCTGACGAAATGAACATTCTAACAATTTTCAATAGCATTTTTTGAGCAAATTAACGCGATTGAAGAGATATAAAATTGTGAACGTGTTACATTAAAAAAAACTACAATCCGAAATCTTGCTAAATCTACGTTTTAGTGGAAATGTCCATTCCTCAAAGTGTACGTCAATCAAGACCTTCGCCCCCATGAAAACTAATTACGAAAAATTGGGTTATATTCATTCATATCTAGCCCAACCCCGGTGGTCCAGCAGTTCCGCTCGCTGATTTCAAATAAGTACTTAGGGAGGCACTCAGGTTCGAGTACGCTCACGCCGACTATTCTGACAGATTTTCCAGTTTATATTTCTGTCCCACTAGGCGAATGACGGAATTGTAATAACTAGAATATATGTCCTGGGCCGCTACCTTCCCACACTTACTCCCGGAATTTAGTCACTGAGGGACATCATCCGTCCTACATGTGACGCCTGACAAAAAAAAAAAAAAAAAAAAACATGGGAGCTCGCAATTTTTTCTAGACGAGAGCAAAGGTCCAGGTGACCTTTACTGGTATGCTGATATTGCAAACTGAGAAAAACATTACTAGAAAAAATCTGAAATATAAAGATGACACCTGCTGGTGAAACAATTCGGATTGACATCTATCAGTACGACAGGAAGA
The DNA here is from genome assembly GCA_022664845.1 of Lepisma saccharinum. Taxonomy (NCBI): domain Eukaryota; kingdom Metazoa; phylum Arthropoda; class Insecta; order Zygentoma; family Lepismatidae; genus Lepisma; species Lepisma saccharinum. The sequence goes on from JAGDQP010018879.1 coordinate 20,109, forward strand.
AATAATTCACCATCATCATTCATTTTATGCTATTGGAAAAATATCACACTTTTAAATTTAAGAAATACAAAAACCGTGTATACTGATATTTTGGGTATTTACATCTACAAACGAAAGTTTAAAAACACACACATAAAAGAACTTACTGGATAAATTGAACAAAAAGTGATAAAAAAGTAGACATGTGTGTACTAACTGGAGATAAAAGTGGCATCTACCCAGTGCCGTGATCCAGTGGTTAACGTCAAGGACTTTAGATCGGCAATGAGGAAGCAAGGTGCTTCTGAAGTCGTACTGTCGGCCATCCTGACTGAAGTTTTCCAGCATTTTCCTCAATTTTACCAGGTGAACACACGAATGGTACCTCAACTAAAGATACCTTGGAGAGTGACCACCAAGGCGGGCTTAAAACAAAGTTGTCTGTTCAGCCCATAACAAAAAATTAGAAAAAAAAGGTGACATCTTAAAAGAAAAGAATAAATATTTTCGGACTGTCAAAAATATCGATATACCGAAAATTCGGGATTAGTAACACCGAAATATCAATATATCGAACAGTATCAATACCGAACTCTTCAGAAATTCTGAAAAAATTAATACTAATAAATTCTAATAAATAGATGAAGTGGCATGAATGAGTTTAATGTCGATTGGAGAGCCAAAATATGTCGTCACGCAACTCTCTAAAGACTAAGTGCTAATTTATAAACATTGGTTTAGATTCAATGGTGTGTTTCAGTCCTTGCGCGACAAGACACACTTTCCCGAAGCTTCCGGTTTTAGGTCCCTTGATAGCGAAGCTACAGAGAAAATGACCTTATAATCCTGTCCAGTTCGACCGTCGGTCTGTCTGTGTCCAGAAATTAAATCTCAGGAACCACAAGATGTTGAGATGTGCTTGAGGTATTGTTTGAAAGATATTGGCTAGACTGAATCAAAGAGTTGCTGAAACCTACTTGATTGGTGGAGTGGTTCAGTGAAGCCAACTTATTTTTTAAATTATGTTTTCCAATTGTTCCCATTACGTTAGACGTAACAGCACCAAACTTGGAATAAACATTGACACAAAAGAAACATACTGCAGATATTACGTCCCCAAACACCGCGATGTCAGTGTTGTCAACCCATGTCCAAAAAACATATCTTATGAACCTCAAGGTGTAGAGACGTGGCTGAGATGTCGTTGGAAAGGTCTTAGCTATACTATCTCAGAGCCACCGAAACAGTCTTGATTGGTGCAGTGGGTCAACGTTGCGAACCAATTGTTTTTAAACTCATTTTTTCAAATGAATTCAATTCCGTTCGCAACTTGGTGGTGGGCCGACGTCCGTACGGATTTATTGTGGCTGTCGTCAAACAGATGGTTGGACAGTGACGTCCACCAAGTCGGTATTTGAGCGGATAAAAGAAGTAGGTCCAATGTATGAATTTATGGCGGCGGCCGACTGGGCGGGATATTGCAAATGGGCAGTTGTTGACTCAGAAGCGACATCCAACTAGACGGTACTATAGTGGCATGCCAGATGTAACCTGACTGCTAAACCTCACTCATGTGCCAATGCAGACCATAGCCATCTGTCAAAAATATTGTCATTTGTTGGAAGGGATAAGGTGTGAGATAAAATTAACGAAGCAGTCTTCATAGCTCTAACACAAGATCCAATCAGCGATCCGAGGATCGAATTCAAGCCAATATACATGTCTTTACTTCAGAAACAATCTTTGTAATATAAAAAGAATAGTAAAAATATATTTGTCACTATGAAGATGCCGCCACATCCTAGGGGTTAGAGTGACGAGTTACAACTTGGAAGGTTCCAGGTTCAAATCCCGCCACAAACAACTGGAAAATTTACAAACTTAATTAATATATCATCATGAAAGCAATGAACGAAGTTCAATGAAATATGTACAACAGACAGCAACCAAGTGAATTCTCTATTTTGGCCAACTGAAAAACGTGCTGTCTTGATTTGGGATTCGGTGGGTGGAAGTTGGCGACTTGGCAGTTTGACGTCGGCCTACCCTGGTCGGAATAACGTCGGGTTTTGTGCTACGTCGGCGCGGATTTTGCCGTCAAAACCTGATGTTGACTCATCAACATAATGCTCATAGATTTAGATTTATCTGCATCAAAATTGGCAACATTGTTGGATACAATAGACAAACTCTGAGAGTGCCACCGTCCCGAAAAAAACAAAACAGTCACCTCAACATATATATAGATAATTACATCTAAAATTACACTATTCTTTTTACATATAAACCGGAAGATTGGAGTGGGGGTCCAGACTCACTCCTAAATATATACATATGTCCATGAGTACTTTCATATTGTTCAATATCATTGTTTTTCGGTAATATTCGGAATTTGATTTCGGTATTTGATATTGTTTGGTATATCTATATCTCAATATTCAGTATATCGATATCATTCGGTATTTCAGTATATCAATAATTGTGGGTATCCAAAATGTACCCAAAACTAGGTATAAAATCTCAATATCGAACACCCCTAAAATATTTTTATTTTTTTATAGAATACATTGATTGAGCAAGTCAAAATCCTGTCAATTTGATGCAAAATTCTAACCATAACTGCGTCAATCCCACAGAAATAACTATTCTTGAAATTTTGTAAATTACTGCTGGTTTGTTAAGATAATTCAATTTAGACTATGACTTGAACAGTAACAATAATTACAGTGTCCAATTGCAGTGCTCGAAGTGGGGGGCGGCACGAGGGGGTGTACCTTTTCCATTTTGGATTTGGCGTACTCCTACCTTTTTATTAATGGGAGCTCATTACCTTTACTTTCAATAAGCAATCGCCGCCACTAGGTTCAAGCGTACCCTTACCTTTTCTAGCCCACTTCTACAACCATTCCCTTACCTTTTTCTAATCCCCAACTTCGAGCACTGTCCAATTGAAAAAATCACAATGTTCATTTTCAGGATACGAATAATCGTACGTTTTACTCTGCATTACTACGTGACTGTTAACGTCATAATATAGTTCTTAGTTCTGTTTGATAGATATACAGTATGTCTCCAACATTTATGTAGTAAAAGCGGAGTAAGACGTACGATTAAGCATAAAACAGGCAATTCCTGAAAATGGACTTACAAGTTAGTGATTTTTCCAATTGAATCCTTCAATTACAGCCTGAGATATATACAGTAAAATAATGACAAGTATCCAATTCAGGTGATCGTGATTGTTCACCGGCCTGCACTGCCATGTTCGGACGTGTGCTGATGTGACCACACAAACTTATTTACTTATTAATTTACGGTTGATTGTTCTGCCGTTTTCGACCGTGTTAGCCAGTGTAAAAGTTCTGCCGAAAACAGATCCAGTGTGACTACAAGGTTAAACGTTTAATGAAAGTTTCACTGCCTGGATACAGAAGCAGCGTGTACCTTCTCCAACGTAAAGAAAAAAACTTGCAGAAAGCAACCACAGATAAAGAACAAAATGTGGACAACAGCAACGGGAACTAACTATAAGCTTCAACATTTACAGCTTAAACAGTTCTTTATTAGAGAACATGTACAAAAATATACACTTCAGCAGAAACTCATACACGAATGCAAATATTAAAGGGATTGTTGATATTCCAACACATCGCTAACATATAACATGAAAAAATCATTTTTTAGAATTACAGTTTACAAAAAACTCTATTCAATTAACTCTCCCACCTCTACTTCCTTTCCTCCTACAACAAGCCGACAACCTTCATTCACTGCAGTCTTCACACTATTTGTTTTCCCCATAACTTTTCCATCAGCATCCTGAAAATAATAATAATAATAATAATAATATGACTTACGGATTAAATCTATGTCAGTAAAAAACAACACACAGTATGTTATTTATTTCTAAGGTAAGTATGTAGAGGTAACGTTTTTTGTTTATTGGTTTTGCATGAATGGTTTTGATCATAAGCTGATATGTTACTTTTCCTCAAAAATAACTTTTTCATACTGGCTTGTCATATTTACTAGCTTCTGCGTTGTAGTGATGCATCAGTACCTACAGGTACGCAACACATTTTAGTTCTTGTTCATTTAAACTCATGTTCCATACACTCAGGTTTAACATATAATGTACTATCACCATCAGCAAATTACATATTTGTATTGTTATTGTGCATGTTTAACAATACTTCACCAATTCATATGCAATATGTACGGCTTTTTGCTGCCTTTCAAAAGTCAATCTCATAATTTATCCTCACAAAATTATAGATTATACTATAGATTACTATACAAAGACTATAGATTACCACCAATATACATTTTACTTTCAGTTGCTTGCCCTACTTCGAGAAAGATAAGTAACTTTCTGCACCAGTTGCCAATTTCAGAGTAAATCATCGGTAATCATCAATAAAAAACATGAGAACAGAAGAATAAATATTGTCAATATTTTGCATTAAAGCATTTTGCATTTTGTAACATTCCCTTAATGAACTATAATTTGCTCCGTGTTACTGATTTAAAGTTCTTATTGCGCTGGGAACAGAATTGCAAAAAATAAGAAGCAACTTTCACCACTTAATGCCAAAGATAAATATGTGTACCGAAAATTCTATTGAAACTACATTTCTGGTCTTCACAGCGCCTTATGGCTACATGGAGTGATGTCTGAAGGATGGTGTCCCTCGACAAGCACTCTTCCACGGAAAGCTATCATCCAATGCTCTATGTTATGTATCATCCCTGCATTCGCCTACTGGGACTGAAGTCAGGATAGCCGGGTAAGAGGAACTCGAACATACGCCGCTTCCCAGCGCTATCCTGTCATCGATCGTCACAACTGAACCTAGAAAGGCGCGGGGGGGGGGGGGGGGAGCGTAGTAATGTACGCTAGTTCTAATCATGACAAACAAAGCAGGTATTTGTGGGAACCAGAATGATCCAGACAGAAATTGGAGGGAAAACAAATTTTTAGGATGTTGAATTCAGTTGACAGAAGCGCGTTGAATTCATGACTTTTTCATGAATATCTTAATGAAATTCGTGACTCGCATAACTTTCAAGGGAACCAAATGCATCCTCAACAACAATAACTAAAATGTATTTTTAAAAATTGGCAGAAAGAATAAAAAGCTGTTTCTTAATCTTATCCTATATGTTTCTTCTGCTTACGCACGTGCACAACAAATTGCTCTTTTCGCTTTCCTATTTCATCTCGCATAGTTAAGATTATTTTTAAATTACTTGTAATCTCGCCCAATCACAATTACAGAAAATAAATTTCACGCCTTCAGTTCCAGTTTTGTTACGAAACAAATCTTTGAAGCATTATTCTACGGAACTAGCCTCCAGTTATTGCAAGCTGTAGTGCAGGATCAACGCTAGTTCCAAATATACCTGAACTTATCATTCCCGTTTCACCTTAGCAACGAGACTGTAACTGCTGGTTGTAAAATGGTTATCCATAATCACGGATAAATGGCGTGAAAAAGTTAGAGCCAGATGCAAGGGTACTTAAACATCAAACACGGTTAAAGGCGAGAAATAAGATTGTAGTGAAGTGGAAAAATTAAACGTATTTATGAACTTTAATATTAAGCAAGGAGGTAGTAGAATCGAAATTTTGCATTACCTCCTCAGTGAGCCAACAAATGTTTCCTGGACAGAAACACAGGCATAGCCTTCTTCAGGATAAGGATGACAGTTCCTTGTTTACTTGAATATACTCATAGCTATTGGCTGAAGCGTAAAACAATTAATTTAATGTTTCAGTACTAAGAACGTTAGGAAATATTGGTGTTCATCCAGATAAAATTGGAATGTTCAACAAAATTTGGAAACATTCAAAGTAAACAGAATTACTGTTCTTAATTGGCTTATTTCAGATACCCCCTTGGTTGATTTGAAATTACGAACATCTTTTTCTGTAAATTTATGGTGTTAACACTAAATTTTGCATTATTATTTACACTAATGAATCTAAAATTCTCAGTACTGAACAGTACATTAATCGTTCTACGTTTCAGTCAATAATAGTTAAGTGCATATTTAAGAAAACAAGGAACTGCCTCTTTTATGCTGAAAAAAAAAGTCGTTTTTCTGTCTTGAAAATAATTAGTGGCATACTGAAGAAATAACGCAAAGTTTAGATTCTACAGTCTCAATGCTTAGTATTAATGTTTATGAACATTGTTAACATGTTTACCTTTGCACTTCACTATAATCTTATTTCCCACCCTTAACCGTGTTTGATGGTTAAGTACTCTATGCTATAAGCCGTCATGATAATGATAATGGCAAATATGTTTAGTTGATAATCATGTGCGCTATTATGAAGTTTTATTAGTTCGATTTTATGGTTCACAATTATAAACTTTATTTAACAGAATTAGCATGAAAGCGACATTTGGTCATGAACTTGTGAACCTTAATTACAGAAAAAAAAGAAGAAAAAATGCTAAAAAAATGTATGACATGTCGGTAAATATATGGCAAAAGCTAAGTTAACGATTTTACAAAGCTCAAGTTGTTAAATATCTCGAAATATTGTAAATAACTGCTTGTCATCCAACAATATTATTATGATACATTAATTAACTTGGGAAGAATGTTGTTCACGATTTTATTGACAACTTTGGTGTAAAAATCATAAAGCAACAACTATGAATGGTGTTCTGTAATGTTGTTGATTATCTATAAGCGTTTCAAATAATCAGGGAGACAGAGAAAGTAAGAACTAATTTAAGGTCAACAAACCCTTTAATAAAAGATATTCACGATATACTGAGTAGTTATTACGGATGCTTCATGCTCTAGTTATATGGTGTACCTAACTCCTGCAAAGGGAACGTAGACTAGATATACCTTCACTCAGGGAAAGACATAGATTGGAGTATCTTAGTAGTTTCCAAATGGGAAATAAATTTATTAGTATTGCGCTTCGAGAAGTTGAACAAGACTCGAATACAAAGAAAGTGAAGGTCCAGTTTTTACCAATAAAAGTGGCAAGCCAGCGTGGAGGCTCGATATTGAGGAGTAAATTAAACTCAAGCAGGGTCAGCATGGAGCAGAATACAGATATATGTGATTCATAAACTGAAATAACGGTCTTGGAAGTCAATAGCAACCCATATAAGGAAATTGAAGAGCTTTGCGAGACTAACAATACACAAATGAGAGAAGAATCTGATGAAGAAATAATGCCATCTTGATAAGAATGACAATGAAAGAGCTCAAAAAAGAGATGAAGAAAGACAGGAATAGTTCAAGAAAAAGGATGAGGAACAAGAAAGAAAGTACTAATATATGGACACGAATGAATGGAGGAGAATACTACAGAAAGATTTCGGAAACTGACAGAAGAGATCATAGAATCTTTTGTGGCCCAGCAAAAAGAAGTAGAGGAAACAGAAGATGAAATGAATGAAACTGAAAACGAAATTACTATAGTAGTGGAAGGTTAGGAACAATGTTTGTCTACCAAACTGAGCTACAGATTGAGGTATAGTTGTGTCAGGATCTGGAACACTGTTACGTACAATTTAGATTATGATCTGGCCCACTGTTTCGTATATGTTTTGTTTCACATGGTTGTCAGGATAAATACTTCGATATATGTTACTGCCCACTACAAATATTTGTTAGGATGGTAAAAAGTATTACTATCGGTGCATACATGTTTACCTTGTGAAATGTCTATTATTATTAGGTCCTTGACAAGACAGAAAGGAAAGACGTTGCTTTACGGTTTGTCTTAAAAATAAATAACGACTTAGTGACAAAAGGTCCTGGATTCGATAACTGGTTTTATTTACAATTATAAGAGTTACAATGATGCTCAATATTACTGGAATTTGGTTTAAACAGGTGAATCCTTATGTGTAGTGGACATTTATACGTGTATTGCAAAATATATAAATGAGTCATTTGGTAGCGTACCTGAGTGTCTTCATTGTGTAGATAATTGTACATGTACTTAAGACCAGTCGTAATGGATACTAATCTAACTATCTAAGGATACATCAACTTAATTATAGAAAGAGCTAATCATAATAGTATTAGATGAACAAGGATTGTTAGGCAAGTGTTAATCTACACATATACTGGTTTGTGCATTGACCTTCACGCACGAATGTGAAGAGTTCGAATAATCATATACATGATGTTGTGAAGTAATACAGTAAATGATGTACTACAGCACAGCATATGAGAATACATTATGTGAACCTACCGTTAGTTAGCTACCACTGTGTTGTAGAGCAAGTACTAATAAAAAATACTAATTCGTATTTCAATGGAAGGAAGTGTCTCATTGGAAATATAAGTCTAGTTATTTCTTATATTTTAATTCGTACTCGGCTGAATTATAGATACACCCCGTTGGTAGTAAGTAGATAAACCAGGGTACAATCTGTCTTGTAGTCTGTTGAAAATGTTCATCTAATGGACAAATAATAGCACTACACTATTTTGGACAAGAGTTCAGTTTCAAGACGAGGTCCAAGAAAGGAATGAAATGAGATTAAATTTAGATTCTGTGATATATCTTCGTTATAGATAGAATTGCATCTTCTTGCTGGGTACGGTGCAAAAATCATTTAAATGTGCGAATTCAGCTCATTAGCTCAAATAAACGATATTTTACTACAGGTAAACGAATTTGGAAAGCTTGTGAAAAATATTAGTTTATGCTAATCGTAAGATATGAGCTGAAATGAGTTTATTGGAAAGGTTTGTTGATCAATTTCTTGGGTAACCAACTGTTATGTATGTGCGAATTCCATTGGGAATAACTTAATTATATGGAAATAAAGGTTACTCCATTCAGAATATTTTTTAGGAGCTATGATAGTTTAAAGTATACATTTGGCCAACTTTTAAGTAATCTTAAAATAACAAATGGACGACGAGGATGTGCGTTTAAGAATCCCACATGAGTCAAATATGAAAGTTAATGCATTAAGGGGATACGAGACACTTTTGAGAATGACTTTGGATAACATAATATTACCGATATTCTTTTCCATCTGGAAATCTAGAGTAGGTACATGCTGGGTGAAAGTCAAGTTTGATAACAGCAATAAGGATGTAAAACCTGAAAGGTGTAAATTTTATAAATTACGTCAGCAAGAGGAACAAAATATTTTAGATTTTGTGGCTGAATTAAAGACTCAGGTAGGATGTTGCTCTTTCGATTTGAACACAGAGTCAGAAGTTCTCAATCAATGTATATTGGGGATTAGGAATTTAGACTTGCAAGCAGCACTTTTAACGATACAAGGTCTAACATTAAATCAAGCTATTAATTTTATTCTGAGGGCTAAACAGATGGGTCCATGTAATAAGGTTGGGTTGGATACAAACAGCAGTTTCATGTACAATAACGCATATGCATCCTTCAAAACTAAGGTTGGGCATGAGTATACAATGCGTGATAATGGGTACAATACTGGGCCTAACTATAGAAAAAGGTGTACGAGATGTGGCTTAATCCATATGTTTTTTAAAGTGTGTCCTGCATAGTCAACTATAGGCCACAAAGGAATCCACTGCTACTATTACCACCACTACAACACGTGTCACAGATAACCTTGAAACGAAATTAAAATCTAGCTGAGAGTAAGATCGGAGAGGATGACCGACAAAAGAAAGCAACGAATACATAGCTGATGAAGTAGCAGAAAAGAAGAAGAAAAAAAAAAGGAAATTACGCAAATAGAAACGGACACAAATCAGAATTTAAAACAAGCTACCAGGGATGTGACTAAAAATGTTCATAAGAAGAGGAAAAGAAAAAAACGAAAAACACATAGATGAAGATCAAGTAGTGAAACAATTGAATTTTAGATTCAATTATATCTGCTTGCTTGCGCGCCTCTTCAATCAGTTTACCTTTCGGTGACTCCAAATCCTTTATTAAAACTTCATTCATCTTCAGTTTTATTTTCTTACCTGCAGCCACTTTTTCCGGTTGTTTTCGCTCGCTTAATGTTTCTATATAGCGTGATTGCGCATTTCTTGCTGAATGGATGAGGCTTTTCGAAATGGTCAATTTTCTACTCCACCGTAGGATGTAACTGTATCATGCACAACTCTCGTAGCAACAAGTGATTCTTCCTTCATATTATCTAGAATACACTCCTTGTTTATCGAGAACCCTCTTTCCACTACTGCGTTTTCATGAGAAAGTATTAAAACCAGCTAAGTTCTAACTTCAAATTTCCTTTCCTTCAACAGGACATGATCCAATCTGTCCCTTTTCCTGTCGAAATTGAGCAATTCTTGTATAGTTCTTTCTGACGAACAAATTTCGTTGTATTGTCTTGCAGCTCAATCTGCAGAAGTACCGCTTGACCACTTGTGTTCCACTAAAGAATTCAGTAGAGAACTAAACCGGAGTGGCTGGAACAAACCTAACCAATAAATTAAACAGCAAATTGTGGCACCATGACAACTGAACTAAAATAAACGGGGTAAAAATATGACAACGGAACTGAAATACACGGGTTAGATATAAAGAGCTGACCTTATATTATCACACAAGCTTTATGAATAAGAAAGAAATTAGGCTTTAACATTAGTAAGTACAAGGTTACCGGGCTTCTTTTTAGTATCTCCCCCAAATGCTTTAGTAGTGATTATGGTTCGTCATATTTAGGATAGTTTAGGTTAGGTTCGGTTACATTAGCAGTTTCGAAGGCTTCGATCAATGCGCCATTTCGATACCCTGATGCCATTATTTCATCCGAGTAACCGAACCTTGCGCCAAGTAGTTCCCTACGCTTCTGTGCATAGCTCCCCTTTTTTATAATTTATAAAACAAACAAACATTCACTTTCCATGTTTTCTCTTTCTTTTTACCATCTTCGTTATTTTTACCCCACAAACTCATCATCAATTTCTCACGGTAAATTTTCAAAATCTACTGTAACTCTGCTATAGTTAGCCCACAATGCTGACATTCATATATAAAATTAGGCATATGCTCCCTTGTACTTATTGTGTGTTCATGGTTACCACGCATGATGAACATGGACTAATGACTTTTCCGCTCACATTTTCTTCTTAGTCACCTGGCGATGCAGAAGTAACTTTTGCGGGTATAGAGCAAGCGGGTACCATGAGGGCTTAAACTAGAAAATTACTCTTTCCCCTTTATTTTGGCTTTCCGCATCTCGAAACTGCCTCCACTTTATATGTTTGGCCAAGTCATTACATTAAAGTATTTTTAAAGCACCTTTTTAAATACCCAATACAGTAAACTTGTTCTTAAAATTAATATTGAGGAATGCAAAGACTATCTTCCGTAATCCTAATATAACGCAAACCTCTCACAATGTTAGTGTTTTATATTGGTCATAGGTGTCATTCATAAATATAGCAGCACGACGACTGACATCTCAAAGTATTCCCAAAACATGGCATCTAATTTGAAATTCTATAATATCTGATATTCTATCAGACAGAAAAATTAATGAAGAAAGAAAACATGCAACAGATGGGATAGTCAGAATAAAGGAATTAGAAGTCACAAATAAATGCATTGAAGAAAGTACGAAATAAGAAAAATGAGAAAACTGGAAGAGGAAATCAAACAGCTAAACAGAGAAAACGGAGTTCTACAAAAAGAAGCAGATAAAGAAGCCAAAAGAGCCATACCATCCTTTGCTGGTGTGCTTAAAAAGAAAGAGGAGAAAATTCCTGAGCAAACCAAACTTATAGAAGAAAACAAAAGAGGAATTAAACCTACCATCATAATCAGACCAAAAAATGGCGAAACTATCAAAGATATATTAGAATGCACCTCACTAGAACAATAATTAGAAACGACAAAATAAACTTCCAGATGGTACAGGGGAAAACAGCCTTAATATTGCAAATGGCCTCGAAAGAGGATGAGGAAAAACTGGCTAACCATCCTGAGATCAGTAAGAACTTTGATGTGTTTTTTTTTCTATCTCAGTTGCTAAGTGGATCTTCTTTCTCAATAAGTGGTAACTTTAGGTTTTGGTTAAATTCTTTTCAATTGAGATGGAAGAGAAAGAATTACTTGAAGAACTTATAGAAAGGAACATGGGAAACATAAATGAAGAGCAAAAACAACTAGTGAAACCAAGTTTTAGAACGGGACCTAAAGGAAAAGACCGATACCATATGGTCTTCGAAGTGCCCCGTTCGGTGAGAGAAATGTTACTCAGAAATTCCAAAGTATACATAGGATATGAAGCCACGAATGTTAAAGAATACCTCGTGGTACCCACGTGCATGAACTGTCAGGATATCGGATAACAGGTGCGGCCACTGCGGGGAAAAAGGACACAAAAAACAAGATTGCAAAAACAAAACCAAAGAAAAAGTATGCGTGCCTTGCTTCATTAGAGAGAGGAAGTGTGGGGTGAAAATTTATCAAGAATGCACAGTATAAACTACAGCTGCAAAGGACCATTAGTCAATTTGATTATGGACCTTGAGGAGATTGAAATGCCTTATGAGGAATCCCCAAAAGAAAGAAGAAACCCCCATGCAAGATTAAAAGAAGTCTTGATAGACTAAAAGAGTTCAATAACAACAAGAAAATTCAAATCTTTTATGACTGGATAAAGAATAGTAAAGCACAAGAAACTGACGAATATTTTAAAACAAAATTAGGGTTTGATAACAAAAATCAATTAATCGTTCATTTCATTAACCCAAATCTTGCAACCCTTCCCAGGGGCTTCGCGCAAGTGGCTCTGTCACATAAAAAATTCTGCTTGGAGGATATGGAATATCTCGAGATCGAAATTAAGGAGGATCAATACCTAGAAATATATTACAGCGAGAATATTTTGGTTGTGGTATAATACATATTAAGTCATCGAGGGAAGAGCTTCTAGAGGATCTGAGGCCCCTGTTGGACCTTCTTTCTACATGCAACCTTGGAAAAAGGAAGGAACTAACAATACCCAGTATCGGGATGAGTTTGTGGAAGACATCTTCCTTAGACGTCCTGAAGCTAATTAAAAACTGGAAAAATAAAATTACTAGCGCAGGCTTTCACATGAAAATTACAGATAATCAACTCTTCAGGACTATAGAAAGGAACATACAAAAATTGTAGGAAGAAGATGCAATGTAGAAATGAAAGAACAACTAAAACAAGAAAGTATTAAAGGGAACCTAGAAGAAGAGAAACAGCAAAAGGAGGCGGGGAGGAGAAACCGATTCGGGGGGCGAATCAATCGATGATGGAGAGAAATCAAAAGAATATAACACCAAAAAGCGAAAAAAAAGCGGATGGAGGACCTGGATACCAAGATTCTACAGGAGAAGAAAGAAGATTGAGTACACCGGCGGTCCCATCCCTATGGATGTGGAAAGAATGAATGAAAGAGATACTAATGTATTAAGTGTGAATGGGAGTGTAAATAAAAATGAACAAGATGAAACGGAGGAACTTGAGGGGATGGAGGTCGCAGATGCTCTGAGAAGCTTGGAGCATGCGGTCGTCCTTGGAGAGCTGGCTCAAAAAGTTTCTTTATATTATAAAAAAAAGTTCGTTATGGGGAGGAGGGCGCCCAGGCCCGTAAATAGAATATAAAAAAACAATAATTAAATTATAACCAATAAAAACAAAACAGTGACCCGAATACTGAACTGAAATCGAATACGAATCTGAAAACCGTGCATAAACAAAACATAAAGAATAAACGAAAGTGCGAGTGCGTGAGTGTGCTTGTGATAGTGTACCAGCACTTTCTAATCGAGTACCTGCTGTAGGAATACCTGCACCAATGGACGCCGAACTACTTCTATCTATCTCTTTTGTGTGGTGATGATATATAATAGTGGACATATAATAATGGACACAACTAGTGGACAATGAAGAACATTAACTATAGAAATAAGATGCAGTCGTCAAGGACTTCCGGACGACGTCGCATGCGGTGATGAACACCATATTGTGTTTAAGTGTTTAGTGTGGATATGTGCGTAAGTGTGGAAGGACCTAAGCAGGAACAAGATTAAAACTCCAACTCAAAGCGGACACCGTGAAACAACTGGAGGCCAAACTAAACGAATGTCTTTTATTTCTTTTCAGTTGTTCCTGCTTCACAACGAGAGTCAACTGTCTTGTGTTGTACTGTGATGTCTGTGACGTTATATGTATTAAATGTTGTATGTTTTTATAAATAAAGTAATTAAATTCCTATTTGCAAATTCCCACCCAATCACGTTCCAACATGAAGGAACAAAGGCCATGATTACATTCTGGACACCTGGCCAAAGTTAGTTCCGCACCACCTCAAGTCAAAGTACGAGAGGAACACAAGAGATTCTCGGAATGCCGGAACACCGATAATCCGACCACCTTTAGGGACAGCCTGTCCCAAACTAAGGAGAAAAACAGCTGCCCGTGATGTGCGCAACTTAGTTTGTTGCTAAGAAGGCAAAGATACAGGGGTGGAAGGTGGTTCCCTTAAATATATATATATATATAAATAAGGTAAATTTAAGACAAATGAAGGGGAAAAAAGGATAATACTTACAGCTTATAGTTTCGTATTAGATCACACATATTCACATATAAAAAGTCACTATAGTTTGGAGCCTAGTTTGAAAAAACTAGGCGCTAAAGAACAGTTTTTTGAATTTTTCTCATAAACAGTGACCTGTACAGAAATTTTGCAAAAGTAAAAAAAAAAAATAATAATAATAAAAAAACGTAGTTTTTCTTTCTGAGTTTCCATTACCATATTTCAGCTAGAACTACCAGTTAGAAATTTATCACCGCTTTAAAAGTTGTAAATCTTAAGATAACTGAAAAACGAAATTAAAAAATATATATATATATATCTGGTGTAGTAAAAAGTAATCCATTATTTTGCCAATAGATGGCTTCAGTGATCTGTATCTCGCGTTGTATAAGTCCGATCGGGTTCAACGAGATGGCGTTCAAACGATGAGATTGCGTACTACAAACACTGTTCAGATAGTTGTGATGAGTTGACTCAGTGTTGTGTGAGCGCGCGTCAAAATGGAAACTAGCAAGCAAAGAGAAAATACGCTATATTTTACAGTTTTTCTTCGATAAAGGCGAAAACGCAAGCCAGGCGGCTCCAAATGTGAATAGTGTTTATGGTCCTGATACTGTAACAGCCAATCACGCGCAATTTTGGTTTCGTCGATTCCGTTCCGGTAATTTTGACGTCAAAGATGTACCACGCACTGGAAGGCCAAGTGTCGAAAATGTCGATAAAATCATGGACATTGTCGCGTCCGACCGTCATGTAAGCACTGTTTCGATTGGCCAAGAGCTAAACATTGCACAAAAAACCATGTGGAACCATTTGCATAAGGCTGGATACACAAAGAAGCTTGATGTATGGGTGCCACACGAGTTAACGCAAAAAAACCTCATGGACCGAATTTCCATCTGCGAATCGCTGCTGAATCGCAACAAAAGCGACCCATTTCTGAAGCGGTTGGTGACTGGTGATGAAAAGTGGATCACTTACGACGTCACGCGAAAACGGTCGTGGTCGAAGCGTGGTGCGCCGGCGCAAACGGTGCCCAAGCCAGGATTGACGGCCAGGAAGGTTTTGCTGTGTGTTTGGTGGGATTGGCAGGGAATTATCTACTATGAGCTGCTCCCCTACGGCCAAACCCTTAACTCGGAACTATACTGTCAACAATTGGACCGTCTGAAGGCAGCAATCGCCCAGAAGCG
>JAGDQP010018880.1:0-35795 GCA_022664845.1 Lepisma saccharinum
AGTTTCTTTATTCCACCAATTCATCTCATCATCCATCCTGTCTGACCGAAAGTTGCCCAAAGGTTTTAAAATTAAATTCAAAAGACGCTTCTTTTAATATATACATTTATTTGAGGAAAAGGGCAATAATATCCGATAATCTGGACCTTAGAAATCACTACTAATAAAACGTTTGATTTTCTGTTGTACTGAACAAACAGGTTAAAGCAAGTAAATGCATTGTGATAGACGTTAGAAACTAACTGAAAGTATTTTATATTGGCCAAAGTGTCTCAGAAATTTATTAAGAAGTGGCATCAGCTGTAATAAGATTCCAATCAGGTCAGGCTGTGACAGTGTAAATGTATTTGCAGGACAAAGAAAGATTAAAAGGTTTACTGGAACAGCACAAAATAATGCCACAACATTTAGAAGCATAGGAATCTAGTGAACTGTTCCAGATGTGTTATTCAAGATACTTGGAAATTTACTTGGGACATGTATTCCAAGAAAATATAAATTGGAAGTGCCAATGAGCTGCGATGAATTTATTTACATCCAAAGGCGGGTGAAGTCGATTGCTGCTAACTACCATCATACAAGGATGTATTGGAACGCTCAGATTTTCAGATCGGAATTTAGAAACGAAGACTTGGAAAATACTCTTAAGTATACCAGAGGCTGAAGAGTATGAATGGAGAAAGGGCAGCGAAGGAAAGCAATGCATAAATTTGATCGCCGGATCATTTGCACCAGAAATTGTTGTACTTGCCATCCTGCGTTGCAGTTGTTACAGAAATACGCAGTAATTGCTCTGGTTCAGATTGTTAATTAGCGTATTATTGCTCTTTTCGTCAAATAAAAGCAGCGTCTTTTGCAAATGCATTTATTTATCTAAAAATAGTAGTTTTCTAACATTTTTTTAGAAAATATTATGCAAATTTAAATAAGAAAATATTATGCATAAAATTTTGTTTTTCCTCCTTTTTTGAAAAGAATTTTTCGCCTAAACCTAAAATCTGCCTCAGTCAAAAATTTAGTAAAAATGATTTCTGTTAAAATTCACATTTTTATATTTAACTGAAAAAATATTAGATTTATGAAGATATTGCTCATTGAACTCGAAGAAATTATCTTTAATTTAAAAAAGGAACCATCGAAATCGGATAGCTTAGAGACGAGATATGCGATTCGGATATACGTACCATTGAAAATTGGCGATAGCCACCATTTTGAATGGCCGCCATTTTGGATAGCTACATTTTTGGAATGTCTATCACGTATTTTCGTGCTCTATACGTACCAGTGTACAAGTGCTGAAAGTTTCATCTGGTCCCGCAATTTTATACCAACAACTTGTCTGGCACAAGGACTAGTCATGTTGCCAACTGAACACTGGATATATATATATATAAAATAAGCTCTCTTACAAGGAATTTCAAGATCTACTTTACGTATTTCTATCTTTCTTGGGCACTCTGGCTGTAATATAACATTTACCAAAGCGAACATTATTCACCCCTAATTTACACCAAATTTGTAGCTCCCTTCAAATTCAAATATCAAAGCTGAAATTCTTACCGTAGTTTCTTCTGACATACATGAATGGCGTGTGAAGAAATTAGATTTTTATATATTGTTCCACCAACGACATTGGGCATCCAATATGCACAAAATACGATATTTTTTTTTCAAAAATTCATAAAATCTTAATGAAGCATATATCAACCTTCAACATACTTTGATATGTTAATATTGCACAAAAAGTCAACTTTGATATTCAATCCCTTTCGGGCGAAATAGCTTTCTGTAAACCGGAACTGTTTGTACTTCAACAATCACATTTGGATACAATTTTAACCAATTCGATTATGTTTTAGATTTTTCATGCGGAGGACTAAAATTATCAAGCAGATTTTAAAGGAAAGAATGTTTTTTGTTTGAATGTGCTATCATAAACGAATCCGCTTATACTACATTTTCCGTAAACGTCTACTAACACAAATTTTGGTCCGAACACAATATTACAAAATGGCAAAATGGCTGCCATTAATTTATAAATTGGCATAAAACTAAAATAATACTCGTTTTGTTAGGGATATAAATATTTAAAAAATATAGTTTTCTTTTAAGGGCCGAGCAGCCAAGCTGGACAATTTCACATGGACTAGGCCACAGGTATTGTGCCGCAGTAGCACAGAAACGTTAAAAATACGTCGATTAAACGTTATGATAACGTTGTAAATGTACCGAAATGTCCTCCTGTTCACCGGTTTATTCGATGTTGAATAACGGTTGAGAAGAAACGGGTTTAGTTGTCCAAAACACCGCATGAATGCTGTCTATTGGTATACACTAGGGCTGCCATGTTTTGAAATGCTAAAAAGAGGTCATTTTCTTCGAAAGCCAGACACACCATCAATTTATTCACAAACACGAAAACATTACATAAATCACACAATTTATCACCATATAACAATTTATAGTTCATAATTAGTGAGAATGGGGTCGCGGAACAAGCGCGAAACGGAATAGGAGGGAAACTTTCGCTTTAGTTCTTTTCGCACTTGTTCCTGTCGCTCTAATTCCGTTTCGCGCTTTTTCCTGTCGCTCTAGTTCCGTTTCGCGCTTGTTCCTGTCGCTCTAGTTCTGTTTTGCGCTTGTTCCTGTCGCCCTAATTCAGTTTCGCGCTAGTTCCTGTCGCTCTAGTTCCGTTTCGTGCTTATTCCGTTAGCGTTACTTCCGTTTCGCGCTTATTCCTGTCGCTCTAATTCCGTTTCGCGCTTGTTCCTGTCGCTCTTGTTCTGTTTCGCGCTTGTTCCGTTTCGTGCTAGTTCCTTTCGTGCTTATTCCGGCGACCCGTGAGAATCCCATCTGTATAAGCATTAGAGGAATGAAGTTACTTGCGAGAAAGAAAGTAAAAAACTGAAAGTCTTTAAAAAACAAAGCTTTATAACATTTTTCTGAACAAATCCAGAATACAGTAGCAATACTTGCATAGACAATTTAGTAGCTTACACCTGCTCGCAAACTCTAACTCGCACTTCGAAACACGAACAAACGAATGACGCGGAAATCACATGGACCGGAACTTGAAACTGTAGCAACAAACGATTCATTAACGCTTAGCGCATCGTCCAGTACTGCCAGCATAAAGGCCGCTTTAGACGACAGCATTTATGCTACGATGAATCTTACGATTAGCAGTAGTGCCAGAGTGTGAAAGCAAGAATGCTACAATAGGGCAAGATGCTATGGTAGAAATCCACAACTTTTTTCTTTTTACGCTGGCACACTACTGTCGCTAAGATTCATCGTACGAGAAATTGTATCGTCTAAAGCGGCCTTAAGACGTTTAATGATTCGACAAGTTCTAACTTCGTCATCTCTGACCCATGATGATTGGATAAAAGTAAAAACCCGGACATTTGAGCAGAAAGTAAAAACCCGCCCAGACCAACTTTCAGGGTCCAAAAAGAGGACATGTCCGGGAAAACCAGATACACACATTTAGTTTAATTTTATCCGTTGCTTTTATCACGATATGCGGTGTTAATTTTCTAACAGTAAATAATCCGAGCGGCTGCTGTGGTGTTCGAACACAGGAACATTCTGCACTTCTCGTTAGTAGCTCGACGCGTTGACCACTTATCCAAGAATCCACCTGGAGAGGCCACTCTTTTACTGTATCTTGAAAGTAAATGTTCGTTCAGATATAGTTTAAAATTCAACCTGTTTTCAACATACAAATGAAAACATGAAAAATATCGTTATTTTCATTGTATTTGCTTTTAACTATAATGTTTAAGCAATTAACTTAAAAATACAAGTGTGAAACGAAATCTAGGGCATAGTATGAATGATAGTTGAAAGTGACTCACATTTACGTCGTATCAACGACATTCTAACTTCCTTGAAATATGGTTTAAAATTCAGTCTGTTTACAACTTGCATATGAAGACACCAAAATTAGTTTGTGTCATTCAGTTAGTTTTTAATTATATTTTTGACGTAACATGAGTAAGAAATGCATTAAAGAAAATCTATTATACCATTGTTGAAAATAACATATTGAATACACGTTGTATTAATGTCTTACCAACACAATGACGTCTTTGTTGAAATATGATTTAAAAATAAACGTATTTTTTTTCAACCGATAACGGTTAATCAACGAAATGAACCTTAAACCAACGTTGAAAACACGTATGTGTGCTACTGGGGAACCAAACCCCGGCACCCCCAAAAAGGCATTGCCTGAGCCTGTCACTTGCAGTCCCTCAGGCATGTCAAGGCTGAGGCATACCTGGGTTTCTGACCCATAAATATAAGTTTTTTAAAAAATGCTTTTTTTCTAAATACTTTTTTCCGTGACTGTACAACGAAAGTATCTAATTGAACAACGGCTGTTTTGCTTCACTTCAAAAAGAATTAAATGAATGAAAATTAGTTTGTAGCTCTCGTGACTGTCTTTTCCTTTGTTACGTTTCGTGAAACAAAATATGCGTTGTTTATTCTTAGCCAGCATGTTGAGAGAATTATTTGTTCACTTCCACCACGCAATCTTTCCTGTTTAACCTTCAAGACATATATGTCTTCCTATTGCAAACCAGTGGAAACCAGTTCAGTGCATACTACATATAACAAACGGAAGAATTTTGTGTATGTTTCTATGTATGAACTATATGTGTCTGCTTTCTCAACTTTTACGTAAGTGAATGTGCTGACGTAAAGATGTTTGTCAATGAGCTCATCTATAGGAAACAAATTGATCCACAGTTTGAAGTTCAAGCAGTCAGCCAGATAAACGTTTATTTCTTCTTTCCCGTTGTTTTTTCTAGGTTTCTTCACAGTTTGTTCAGGAATAACAAACAATACTCGGACGAGAAGGAATGTAAAGTTTTCAGAAATAGTTTTATTTCACTCAGCCAAAGCATGTTCTTCTTTACAATGTATTATTTTTTTTCGAAATACCGATTTTTTATATTAAGTCAAGTTTAGTATGACTACGTGGAAAAATTCTCGTGTTTGTTAATTTACGTATTGGTTGCTGTATTTGCAATGGTATGAAAATCGTCAAGAGACATCAGTACTTATGCGCCCCCGTTTAATAATAATAATAATAATAATAAATAATGGCCATATGTTGAGTATTTCCAAAGCGTTCCGAGTAGGGTGACCAACTTTCAATAAAACCAACCCGGGACCCACATAGCAGAGTACGTCCCTGGGACGTCCCATTTAGATCCCATTACCGTCAGAATGGTCCTGCTCCCATAGCGATGTCCTAAGGACGTCCGTGGGATAACTCTGTGGGCAATACAAACAGTTCATCCCGTATGGAGGTCCCCTGGATGTCCCCCGGAAAGCCGTGCGGGATTACCTACCTGGAATTTCTATAAATTAAATCAACCTTACTATTATTATTATTAAATTAATTATAACTATACGAAGGATATGCCTTCGTATAGTTATACGAAGGATTAATTATAACTATACGTCCCATGGATGTAAACGGGACTTAAACAGGACGTCCCGATATCCTGCCAGGAGATCCGTCAGATATCCCTGGGACGTCATTTGCTATGTGGGGATACATCGTGTTCAAAGAAGGAAACTCAACTTTAAAGTGAATATATAAATCACAGCCATATTCAATCCACTAGTGGATGAGGCCTCTCCCTGAAGGCAGGAGTTGACGTATTCCCTTGAAGAGGTTACAGTACGTCTAATTTGCAATAATTTGAAAAATAATATGTATAATAAAAAAGGTTCATATCTTTGGAGATATTTGTATTTTAGTGTTTTCGGAGGAAAATGCTCCCCAGGGAGATAGTACCAAAGTACGTATAAAAAGAAACTGAAAAAAAAAAGAGAATAGTAAGTGGGTCATGTGATATATCATCAATCTGTGCTGGAATGTTCCAATAAATCCAGTGATGAAGTTAGTTTTGACATAACTCTAATCCTGTATAACAAGATGATCCCTTGAAATTGGCCTGCAGAATGTGTAAGTCGAATGATGAAATTGTTGAAACAGTAGTTAAAGGAACGAAAACGAAATGGCGACATAACAAGTGTAAGAGATGGCTTTATGTTGGAAAATATGATCCTCATGGCCACAACATGAAGTGCGCTCTAAAGTAGTCCAAATTTCAAGAAGGCGTAATTCTAGGTTAAAGTGACCTCCAGATCCATTTTACTTGTCATCTTGTCGTATAGGATTAGAGTTATTTCAGCACAGATTGATATATCACATGACCCACTTACTATTTAAAACTTTTGATGCATAGTCAAGATGGCCGCTTTCAAGATGGATGGTCATTGACGTCATACCATCCAACATGTATCACCTCTCCAGTTACCATTAATAACCATTTGTTTTCAATATATATAACAGTTTATAAAAGAAAAAGCGTTTTCCGTACTCTGTATTCGATTTACTTGCACTCTACGTTCTATCTTTCTCGTGTGCCCTGTCGTTATTTGTTGACGACAGCATCTGCAATTTTGGCTCTGAAGGTTTACCTTGGCACTGTAGTACATACGAAATTTCATCCAAATCAGGCTCTGACACCTGACGAGTGTTCCATGTAAGCTAGTTTCCCCAGTTCTGGTACACGCAGATTCTTATATCACAACCCACAAGGACGATGTTTGACAGTCTTTTAGATTACTTCCTATTTCAGTCTCTGCATATAGCATGTCTTGCTCTCTAGTTATAACAATATGGTCAATATCATTAGATTTTTAGTTTTTGTTTTCAACGACATCTGTGAACTTCACCTAAAACTATCAGCTTATCCAACAAGTAATGTATTTGTGGATTTGGCTTCCCTGGGTGAGCAGGGAATTGCAGATGCCAACTCGTTATTTCTTTCTGTTGAGACCATTACAGATCATATGTTTGCAACGAAACCATATATTTGCAACGAAAAAAGCACTTTGATTTATTAGGATCGGCAAAGACTCAGCAGGAGAGAGGGAGAGGTTAGCCAGGCTGCGGTCACAGGAAATAGTTTGTCCGGAAGCAGGGGAGGCAAGGAGACTTTCTTCCTTTTCTCTGTGGGGAAGGGGGCAAAAAAGGCAAGGCTGACACAATAGAGACCTAAACCCTCGGCCTAAACTTCATTCATTGATACAAGTGCTCTTCAACCAACCTCTTCTTGAAAAAAAAATATATACACACACTTTCACAAAACACAATTTATACTTGAAGTAACTTTGTTTACCAGAAGATGGCAGTTCGGAGCATTGCATGATTGGGGCTATGTTGGTGAGCCTTGCAATGGTCGTTGCCATGTCTCCATAGGGACCTTAACACCATACCATTGCTGCACCTGGTGAAAGGCTCTGAAAGAGTGTTTGCGAGCAGCTGCTGATGTTGGAGGAAGCACAGCTAAGTTGAATTGTGCATGCACAGGTTACTTGGCAATAGAGGACTAAAGTCTTGCGTCAGATCCGGCAGGTCGCCATGGTAGCCCGCCATGTTACAGTCTAAACAGAGGGGTGCTTAGCAGTAGGTTTGTAGCGTTCGATATTCAACGACTCGTTATGGTTTTGTGCTTTGTGACAGATTGTCATCATTACAATGAAAGAGACACTTTTTTTTCTGTTTCCAAAGGATTGAAACTAAAATATAAAAAGCTTAAACTCAGGTTGCTAATTCGGTTATAGTTAAGGACACACACTCAACAACATAAGCACAAGTGCTAAAACGAAACACTTGTAACCTATGTACAGCTGCGCAAATTGATATTATAGATAAAGTATACAAGGTATAGCATAAATTAAGATTTCCAAAGTTAATAGTAACCTTGTATGTGTATCAGAAAAACGTACCGGAGAAAAGTACCGAAAAGAAAAAAGCTACTCACCCCCTCAACTTATTATATTTACTGTTCATATGTCCGTTCTTGCGCTTTCCCTCGTATGTGCATCAAATCTCAGTCATATGTAAACAAACGTACAAGTTTGGACTCCACAGCATTTTCTACTCTTACAATCAGTTTCCGCTCGTCACCGAAATAATCAACAGTTCGAAAAATATTAACAGCCATTACTTCCACAACTGATGCTCTACCTTTCTGCTATCAAACTTACTGTTTATTTAGACTTGGCCTCCGCCGTTGCTATAGTAACCAACCGGATGTGGCGTCGAGACTTTAGTTCTCCATTGTCTTCATATAAAGCTGGTGACGCAAAATGTCCAAGTCTCCGCTACTTGTTGAACCATACAGTGACAGAAAAAAAAAGCCTAACCAGCATCTGCCACAGCATCAGCACATGAATGAGGATTATTGAATACGCGTAATTTTTCTCTGAGCTGTTTATCGGTGCGCACGTTTTTCTGTAAGGTTCGATTTTGCCTCTCCGATAAATGGATCAAACTGAATCGCATCCTGTAAACGCATGTATAATCAGAAGGAAGTCCTTCATTTCCTCTATATCATTTTGAATAGCTCCAATGTAGTGAATCTTGTCTGGGTGAGTCTTTGTTTCTGGCATGATCATCTTCAAACAGATGTTCGGTGGAGCAAGTGCAATCAGAAGAACCAGCTGATATCTGTCTTCACCAATCAAGACTGCCTCAAACCCCTTTTTAGCTTCTGCAATAGCGGTGGACACAATCAGCACATCAACATCTGCTTCGCCCTGGAGTACATTGCATCCCGATGCCTGCAAGTGACTGCTTAAGAGGCAGATGATTCGCATTTTGTTGTTGCTGTTTGAGAGAAATTCAGCCTGTCCTAGAGTGACGTGTTGGATCCAAGATGGCGTGTTTGGAGAAATTTGGTAATATTTTCGTAAACTACTGATAATAATTTACCCTTGCACCAAATTTCACTTCCCTGGCACCAGCGGTTTAGGCTGTATTCTATACAACAATGGGTTTTGCAGCCATTTTGAGTCCAAGATGGCGACTTTTTCAACATTTCGTAATATTTTCTTAACCTATTAGTGGTCATGTACCTTCATACCAAATTTCATTTCTCTAGCTCAAACGGTTTGAAAAATGCATTTTTAGTGTCTGCCATTTTGTATCCAAGATGGTGTCTTTGGAAACGTTTGATAATATTTTCGTAGTCTATTAGTGATAGTGTATCCTTATACTAAATTTCGTTTCTATTACTCTAGCCGTTTAGACTGTGTGTTCTATACAACAATGGGTTTGGCGGCCATTTTGGATTCAAGATGGCGACTTTTTCAAAATGTCATAATTTAGTATTGCATTGTCGTCTAGTTCTGAGCTATGTTGAAAGTTTCAAGTCTTTAGCTCATCAAGAAGTTAGTTTAAAATCGATTGCAAAATTTGTGCCAAACAGACAGAAAGCTAGTTGATTTCCTGTTTTGTTATATTTTGTGCCGAACAGAGAGACAAGAAAGAGAGTTAATAAAACCGTGTTAAAAGGGAGTGAAATGAAAGACGAAAGAGAAAAATCGAGTTATCGAATATTTCGACTTAGCAAGGTTCATGTTATCGAGAGAAGTGATACGAAAGTTCGAGATAAAGAAGCAGTGTGGTAATTGCAGGAGGGAAAGAGGAAATTTTCCAGGGATCTCTAGATACTTTCCCGGAATTTCATTGTTCTTGTGCTTTCTAGGGGAAAACTTGGTTATAGCTTGATGAAGTCAAATTATGCCAAAAGTAAAATAAAAGTATTGTTTTCCTTTTTTATTAATAGCAGTGACTTACTGTATCTGTATCATCGGTCAATAACATCTCCAACATCTTTGAATAGTCAGGATCTTTGATGTCTTACTATCCGACCTGTTAGATTTCGTTGTTTATTGTGCTGGAAATCAATCCAGCGTGATTAATGACTATTTAGCAATTGAAAGTCATAATGATAGAGAACCAGAGAGGTCACTGTCAGACTCGGAAGAGTTTCAATAAATCAGGTAAATTATAAGGGGCGAGTAGTAGTACTTACATCAAACAATGTACTGGATGTCGAAGACAATATGCATTCATAAATATTTTATGTGCAGAACTTCATGTGTTGGACGTAATTCATAATTCTGGATATCAAGCTTCGTAACTGAGTTTTGTGTTGACGCTATCATTCTTAACATGCTCAGGCGTTTCTCTGTCAAGTTCTGTATATCCACGAAATTCAATTTAAGCTTGGAAACTGGAATTCTTCACCATCTTGCTCGTGTTTGTCATATAAATTATCAAATAAATTATCCACAAATATACCGACACGATACATACACTTAAGATCTACTGGAGGAACTAAATCAAATTGCTATATCGAAAATTATCTCACTTTTTCTAATCGTGCCCTTCTTACTCCCTCCCTCCACTTTCTAAACATTTTTCAAATATTTCAAAATCTAATAGCATTATCAAAATTTTAAGAAGATAGCGCACTAGTACTTAAAAATTACTATGAAATACAATGGACAGCAATCTCGAGATCTTGTCCATTGATGAGTGATATGTTGTCAAAATGATGACGTCATTATTTAATTGACAATGTATCACTCATCAATGGACAAGACCTCGAGATTGCTGTCCATTGTATTTCATAGTAATTTTTAAGTACTAGTGCGCTATCTTCTTAAAATTTTGATAATGCTATTAGATTTTGTTTAGAAAGTGGGGGTGGGATTGAGGAGAACCCTTAACGCATCGGCTACCCATTTTCCTAGTTTCGACGCGTACCTAAGGTTCTGCAGACGACGGAACGGTCGAATGGATGACATGGAGTTTTTTTGGCCAGTTCTTCAACAGTTTGCATTGGATTTTCTTCCACCGCTGCTCGCAAGGGCATCGTTGTCGAGCTGCACAGTTCGCCCTTATCATGGCTTATCTGTGAGGCTGGTGCCCCCAGACCGAAACTTCTGGAACCACCTCTGGAACTTTCGCACATCCACAGCACCCTGACCATATACGGCATTTAAGAAACGAAGGGAAAAATAACTAACTTGTTTTTATATCATGGAACTTACTAAACCAAAATTTGAAATAATGAAAACAAATACTATTTATTATCTATCCTAAATAAAGTTTTTAAAATACCCAGTATTAACTCTTAAATTTCTTCCTTCAAAACGTATTCGTTTCGTATTTATTCACAACTTTCATTTGGTATTACTTATATTCACGCTGCATAACAAAGTTTCTACACATTTGGTACTTAAAATCGTACTTTATCTATTAGATTTTTCTTATATAATAATGGTAAATAAACAAGACATCCTCTTGTTAATATAAAAAGTACAATGTATATTAATTTTACATGTAAATATTTTTATTTTATTTTCCTTGTTGTGTTAACACAAATAAAATTTTATAAAAATATTTTATTATTTCAATTAATTCTTGTTTAAGTTTTTGTAATAGATAATATTTGTAGTGAGCCATTTCTGACCGTAATTTATCATTTCCGAATGACCAACAACTTTATAACAAACACGAGGCATACCTACCATCCTGTAATGTCATAACAGTACTGCATCTCTAATCTACTACAGATTATTAACAAGTGTAAACAGTAAATCACTTGCCACTCTGTTTAATCCCTTTCATGGACTTTGGATTAAATTCTAAAATCTTACACATACATAGACCATACGTATCTTTTAGTCATGATTATATTATGTTTTACAGATTTTGAACAAAAGCGGGACTTTAAGCGTCCCGGGGAAGGGTTGCCCGGGACGCGGGACTTTGAGGGTCCAAACCGGGACAGTCCCTGCTAACCCGGGACGGTTGGTCACCGTGGTCCCCAGTTATGCTTAAAGTCATCCATAATGTCAATATGTGTGTTCTTGATTAGAAATTTTAACACCTGTAATTTAACGTGATACTTTACGAACTAACGTTCTTCTTTCACCTAACGAGGCCTTTGTTAAACAGGGGCGGACTGGGTATATTAGGGCCTAGGCCGCAGTTACCAAGGAGGGCCCGCAGACTAATACACCAATTTTTAAAATAGCGTACAATGAACATCTGCGATGAGCCATCGCGTTATGCAGTTGTAAATTCGTTGTTACTTGGTAGTTTTTGCAAGCTATGATTTATCATTGGTCATTGGAAATTTCATGTCACATCAAGTTTTAATCAAACAGTAAAGCACAGGATTTCCAGAAACATAAATTCTCGGGAGCATATGTTATAATTATTATTGTATTGCCATATAGTAACTGAAACACTAAACAAGTAATAGCCAATAACTTTTGACTGTGGAATGAACACGACAGTTTTACTGAAAATGTAAAACACTGCTGAAACACTAAACAACTAATAATTTTAAACTGTTGCAAATTTAATAACTTGCTTGTTTGCTTCCTGAAGCAAGCAAGCAACTAAATGTGGAAGCCAAAAAGCGTTACGCGAGTATATAATTACAATTATAATGATGAAAAGGCAATGAAGTTGATGCACTGCATCACGTGACACCGGGAAATATTCAAGGTCCGTCAGCAACTTTGTAGAACTTTATACAGGTTACCTCCACCCACACAATGTAAACAAATGACGTCATTGTAGTCTCAGTGAATTTTTTCTATCAATCTTAGAGTGTTCGATCAAAGTACGACCTTTGTTTGCCTAAACGTTGAAATATTCCCTCTTGTGTCAGCCTTCAAACATTGATCGAACACTCCAAGATCGATAGAAAAATTTCACTAAGACTACAATGACGTCATTTGTTTACATTGTTTGAGGTAGCCTGTATAAATTTCTAAAAGTGCTGCTGATGTACCTTGGATGTTTTTACCTGCAGCACGTGATCAAAACACCTCTGTGACGTAACGTGAATCAACCTCATACAGTAGACGCAAAAATAATAACTTGTCCGCTAAGGAAGAGGCATTGCTCACTGCAGGGCTACGTCTATTCTGAGCAGGCCCTACTCTAAAACGTCGTGCATTGTCTTCTGATTAGCAATCACGTTATTTTGCGTCTACTGTAGTAATTACCTACACCATTATTTTCAGTCTCGTACTTTATTGGCATTATCGGCTACTGGACATGATTGTGATAGAACACTTTTATTCCAGAGCTGGATAGAATTATGGTATTTATGCGGGCGAAAACAATTCCATGTCAACGCTGTAGCCTAAGCTCCAGCGGATAATTCCAAAAACGAAGCATGTTTTCTGTTCTGAATGAACTTGATATTTGGACTAGGCAAAAGTAAATTCATTTTTAAAAATGCGCTGTTCTTCTATTTTTGAGTTATCAAATATAGACCTACAAGATGTGTTAACATCCATAAAGAACCCATCAGCTTGAGGTTAAATATGGGTGCAGCTACAAACCAGGCCCCAGTCTTCAACGATGAAAGGGCCCCAACTGCTCAACATAATGAAAAAATGGCCCAGGACCCCAACTGCCCAACATGAAAAAATGGCCAGGTCCCCAACTGCTCAATATAATGAAAGAAGGGTCCCAACTGCACAATATAATGAAAAAAAGGCCCCAGGCACAAACTAAATCGCAGTTTCCAATAATAAAGACCATAGTGCAAGATGGGCCTAGCCACAAATCCAGTAACAAAAGGGCCCTATTGAAAAAGTTAACTTACTGATGGAAGGATGTAAGAGGGGTTTGTTTTGGCACCATAATAACCAGTGATGTACCGAATTATTTAGCTTTTCTCTTTCTTTCTGTATTGTTTTCATTAATTTCTCTTTCTGAGAGGGCCTAGGCCGTGATTGCGGCCTAGCGGCCCTGGCCAGTCCGCCTCTGTTGTTAAAGATTGTTCAGAGTAGTTTCTACTAGTGCTCTCGACGGGTCGGGTTCAGTATATTTAACTCGATTCAAGCTGTGATCCGATTTGGTCTGACTTGATCGACCAGTGACTCGAATTGGTCCGTCCCGATCAGTTTGAGAGTCTGTAGACTAAAATTTTTTGCGATATTTATTGTTATTTGATTGTAATGTTTAATAAGGCCTTTAGGCAACTTTGGCTCAGGTCGGATGGATGATAATGGGATGATTGGTGGAATGAAGAAAGTGGGAGGAAACGGGAAAACACCGAGAAAACCCACGTACACGGTATTTGTTCACCACAAAGCCCACATAACACGAAGAAAGTTTGAACCGACGACCCCAAGTGCCAGAGGTGATTTGTTGTTCTTATATACCGTATTTAAACAGTCTTATTTTCTTGAATTGTGGAAATCAACTTTAAGCTTGTCAATCTTCGAGGAAGTAGGGATTAATTGGCTTATTGTACTTTAAATAAGAGACACAAAAATATTGTAAAACGCTATTATTGACGATATTATACAATGTATTGGTCTCTGAACACAATAAAAATTTTATCTGAAATATAATTGCCTTTTTTAAAATCCATTTCGAGAACCAGTTACAGCTAAGCTGAATAATTTGAAGTTAAACCGTTGTTTGCTCTACGCTATTCATATAGCTCCAAAGCTATTTATGACTTGCTGTCTAATTAGTGCCTGAAGGATATTACCAGACAGAATAGCAATGCGTGCTGAACAGTGAAAGTAAATATCATTAAAAAAAGTAATATGACAACAAATATTTAAGGGAAATGGGACAATTAAGGAAAAAGAAAATTATTAAAGGATCTGCTACTATTGCTAAAAAAACCAAATCTCCATTTAGAAAGCGCATGAACACCAGGAAATTTGACTGAGAAACTTTCACAAACAACAGAATTAAAGGTTGTTTTCATGTTTAATTCATTAACTCGTTAAGGTATATCGACTTTATTTCGGATTCGGTAAATAAGTTCAAGTACGATGACGTCATATTTTTTAAAAAAACAAGGAAAAATAGTGGTACTTTTGCGTAGCTACGTGTTGAAATTATATGGATAGGTGTCCTAACACGACGTGACAATTCCATTCAACAACAACCTTATCTATTTTGAACGTTACAGAGTTACAATTCTGATCACATAGCTTTGAAATAACTTAATTTCCTTTCCACGTGCAATCGAATTTGGTAATCGTAGGTTAGGTAAAGCTGTTTTCATGATACTAGCTAATGTCTGTCCGTTGGTACGAGGTCAAAAGTATTTGTCAATGCTCCCCGAAAGCATTTTTCAGGACAATTAATTCTTTCATTGAAAACCAGGACGTCTGGTAATCCTATGTCAGTCTCCTTTCCACAACATAGTTGTGTTCTTACCAAGCGGACTGGGTAGGTCGAGCGTGTGCACGAACAATACACCGGCTGGCCATCCTGACAGATTTTCCCTGGTGTTCCTCAGGTCTACCAGGAGAATGCTGGGATGGTATTTTCTGTAAGACCAGGACTGCTGCCTTTGCACATCTTTGATCCCTCCTCTATCCCTTTCTGAGCCTTAGATGACTAAAGTTATAAATAAATTCAATAACATAGTTGTATTCTATGTGACGACAATTTTTTGCCCACATCACGCAAAACCACTGAACTGACAACATCATTATCAGTTCTGCGATATCTTATGGTATTTAACTGGTTCACATTAACTGGCGTTCATTTTCATATATATGTATATATATATATATATAATAAATTCTTATTTTATGGAGTAAAATAGATTAGAATAAAATTTCCATAGTTTCACATGTATTTTTCAATTCTGTAGAAAAAAAAGTTACCTCAAGGCTTCCATCATAGTGTCCTTGGGGTCAAAAGTTCAGAACCATAAGGTAAATGGGTAAACTATGATCTGAGGTAAAAATGAATGAGAATAATATTTAATAGCCCCTAGGCAAGGGCGCCGATCCGGGGGGCTTTGGGAGCCCTGGCCACCCCAAAGTTGAAGTGGGCCCCCCTAATGGGGGGCCCAAATGATAAGGTGAAGTCGGTACCCTGAAACTTGTGTGCTACAGTACTTATATAAATGACATCACGTATAACACCCCCTCGACTGGCTAAAGGAGTTAATTCGTGCATTGCTTGTGTTGTTTCTGGAGTTTCGTGCATAACATCCACAAAAACCATTTAGTAAAAAGGAAAAGAAAGAATGAAAGACAAACTGAAAACGTATTTTCTGACGTTTATCCCTCGAAACGCCAAGATCTGGTCAAAAATGACCCATACAGTCAAAATATTATTTTTGTCCATTAGTCATTAAATGGAAGAGTGAAATTATGTGTACTTCGCATACTGTCAGCAATGTAATCGCTTCATTTGCAAGAATCAGAATACAACAGATACGGTGTGCTTTACATGTGAGAGTGAAAGACGAAGGTAGTTTGATTCTGATAGTTTTATATGTCGTACTTTATATGTGTAAATAAGTAAGAGACGCATGGTAGGGTTCTACCTTTATATTTGTGCAGCCATGAAAATCGTTGCAAGGTTAATATGATGTATTAGTTTTTTTATGTATGTTTCATTATTTTGTAGTATCTAGTTGAAAAAATAAAATACAATAAATAAATACAATACAATGTAATAAATACTATACAATGAATACACCCATACTCTAAAATACCTTAATTTGAACAAGTATTTTATTTCATACAAGACATATACATGCGTCGAAATTGACTCATCTTGGCGTTCCGTGAGATGAAATTATCTTGGCGTTCCGAGGGTTATGGTTCATTCATCATGGTTTTGTCATATACAAACATAATTTAAGAAAAAGAAATATATACAAGAAATATAAGCGAAAAGAAGAACTCACACAAAAGTAGGAGTAAACTTGTACTTGGAAATATATCCTTCAAACTGCTGTTTGGATGCAATTATTGTTTGCCGTTAATACCGTAATTGTGAGTTTCTAATACAACTTATAGATAGGGAAACTATATACAGCAGGAAAAGAAAGGTATTTGGACAAGTTCGACAAACAGGAAATCAGACTATCACACGTAAAACATGGACCATTTCGAGATCTCTTGCCCTTTTATGATAATTTGGATACCTTAGATAGAATATTTAAGAAATAACTACAACTCGATACACCTGGAAGGTAACAGGCAACGAAAGAGTGACGACTACGTACATTCATCGCAAAAAGCAGTATTTGGACAACCAAATACTACTCTCGAAATAAATGTTCTAGGTATCCTGTTGTGTACAAGAGCAGTCTGCTTAGTGTATTGAAACAATCCACACGGTGTCAGGTAAGCCAAGCTTGTTGGAAGGTCATGCTTTACCGTTGGATACATCATAAAACAACGTAAACAGCAATTCTTGCGGAATAGAATCAGTTCTGGCCAATCAAGAAAACTAACTGCCCGGAATGAAACTTACATTCTTCATTCTGTGAAAAACTCAAAGAATTAGTGCTAATGATATGGCTACTTCACTCGCCTAGAATATGTAGGTTAATGTTAGTAATTCATTCAACAACCCAAAATTCTTTGAAACAATTGGGATTTAGAAGATGCGTATCCAGGGTATGAATACTGGCCACTCTATTAGTAATTACACAACCCCAAATCTTAACAGACCGTCCAACATTTTTATCAGTTTAAACAATGTTCTGCTTTCTGAAAGCTTCATTCTTCTTTCGCCACATGTCCTCATATCCATCACTACAATACAAGTTTATCTTAGTCTCATCCTAGAAAAACAATAAACTTTTTCCAAAATTTCAGGCACTCATATTGATATTTCTTGGAAAATTAGAATTTCTTCTTTCTGCTTTCTTCTGATATCTATGTTTTGTTTCTGATTACACATCTTCTGAATCCCAATTTTTTTGTTCACATCTACACATCTGTAACATTAACTTGCATATCCTAGGCATGTGAAGTAACCAAATCTTTAACACTAATTCTCACACTCAAGAACACTAATTCTTGAGTTTTGTTCACAGAATGAAGAATGTAGGTTTCATTCCGGGCAGTTAGTTTCCTTAGTTGACCAGAACGAATCCCCAATCATTATTCTGTTTTATGTTTCTTTATGATGTATCTAACGGTAGAGCATGGCTTTCCAAAAAGCTTGGCTGTGTCTCAGTACCTTTTACCTTCCGCACGTAATTTGAAATTTAAGTGAGCAGCTCCAATGTTGTTCAACTCAATTTGTTCCCCATGCTGCTTCTTTATGCCTGACACGGTGTGGATTGCTTCAATACACCACGCAGAGTGCTCTTGTACACAAAAGAATTCCTAGAACATTTATTTCGAAAGTAGTATGGGGTTGTCCAAATACATTTTTTGCCATGAATTTATGTAGTTATCACTTTTTCGTTGCCTGTTACCTTGCAGATGTATCGAGTACTAGTTATTTCTATACCATTCTATCTAAGGTATCCAAATTATCATAAACAGGCAAGAAATTTCGAAATGGGCTACGTTTTGCATGTTATAAGTCTGCTTTTCCTCTTTGTTGAACTTGTTCAAATATTTTTTCTCACTGTAGGTGAGACAGAAGCTTCTTGAAGCATGTTTGTCGAAAACCGTGAATTAAAAAAACAAAAACATATTTATCCAATAAAGCAGTAGCGCGGCGGAAGGGTGAGCCGGACAGAAAGAGAACCACATTTGGGAAATCTGGATAACTCCTCTGCATAGACTAACATTAGTTTATGTTATTTCCTAAGTTTATTTTCTAGTAACAGCAGAAACTTTGTTCTTATTAGTTAGAACATAATATGCTTTAGTGAATGTTTTAACGTTGTACAAACATTGTTAAATTCTGTGATAGCCTGGGCCTGGGGAAGCCTTCATGACTATATGTATGAATATACAATATTCGGCAAAATCTGAATTGGATTTGTATCATATGTGCCTTCTTAGACCCTCACCTGAAAAAAAATCTGAATGCCCCCCCCCCCCCAAAGTTACAGAGAAATCGGCGCCCTTGCCCCTAGGCCCCCGCCATAGTGCCTGGGGTTAATTTGAAAATTTCAAATAACCCTTAGAAGAAGTAATGTTTTCAAATTCTAGAGAAAGAAAGGATTACTTGTCATCCGAATAGTATCCGTCATCCGGATGTGTAGCTATCAGATATCCGAATAACATTAATCATGAAAGAAAAGTTTCTTTCATGCACTATTAAATTTATATACATTGAACCCGTATATTGGACAAGGTTACGTAACAGAAATACGATCAATTAAGCACACCTAAAAATATTTATTTCTTATCTATAAAACGAAATCCCAGGTAGTTTCAACTCGTTTCTTTTTGAACAGACACGGGCACTACAATTTACCATTTTTATCTATCGTGACATGTTTTTCAATAATCAAAATTTCTAATTTCATTTCCATATCACTATACGATGGCTTGATTGTTTATGGGCAACAACATGATTGCAGACCACAAGAGTGGCATTTTCCATTCGTTTTTCTGATTTTATCTTCTCACTACGCGAACGATACAAATTTGCAGCTCCTATTCTATCCTCCTAGGATTATACAGCTTGCATGGTTTCGCAGAAGACACACACACATATATACGCACAAAAACCTGCTTGATTAGTGGCTCTCAACTCGTAGCGGGAAGTCTCTAACGTAAGACCTGCACCCATTCAAAGAGCTAACGTTATTGTCAAGCGTTATTGTCTCCTAAAGTTATTTGAATTTGGCTCTACAGCCACCTCTCATAGTAGTTTGGGTTTTCACCACCAGATGGGCTAAAAAGTCGTCGCTCTAAAACTGAAGAGGGAGAACGGAGAAGGGAGAATGGGCATTCACCTGAAAGGAAGTCATACGAAAATTTATTAGTAATTTCGATGTTAGTGTTTAATGGAGTATAACAACATAAACTGGTAATTTAGGTTCTTGAGTCAAATGTATTAAATTTAATTAAATTGCTTGTAAGTAACGTGAAATAGTAATTGTAACTTGTGTTCAGTACTTAACGTGTTTCTAACTTCTAAATAAATAGAGAAATGAGGCTGATTATTTTAAAATTGTATCGCAGAAACTGAACGCTAGTTAAAGCAGTATTTTACTAACTTCAACATAATGGAGGGTTTTTTTTCTACAATGCCGTGTTGACATTAGTAGTGTCTCTAAGTAGTTTAACCAAAGCTAACAACGTGAAAAAGAAATCAAAAGAGTACATATACACATTAAAAAAAAACTTTTGTTCTAGAGCCATGGTAGTTTATCGTTAATAACAGTACAATAAGTGCACATCGCGCGAATATTTTAATATTTCAAAATTCCGCAATGGGTGCGCAAGGGATTTCTCAAAGGAAGTACCGTAGGTGATTCCGTAATAATTCTGAAGTAAAGGTAGGTCGAAATGAGCATGAATTAAACGACTTTCTGTGTGAGTAAGGATGACATATGTTCCAGCATCCAATCGGACAGATATATTCAATCTCTTTGATAACAAATAAACAAAACTTTCGACGAAATGATGCAATCATTATTACCTTTACTTGCTATGAAACCACTTTTTTTTTTTTTTTTTAGAATCGTTCTTTATATGGGATCTACTATAAATATCGTCTTGGCGCAAACAAATTATTGTTTCCTGATGGAAATCCGTCTCATTCATGCTCATTTCAGCTCATCTTTAGTTCAGAAAATTTCTGGGAACCCCTACATCTTTTGGAAAATTCCTTACGAACCCATTCGAGAATTTTGGAACATGCATTTTTTTTAATAGTCTACATTTAAAGTTTTTGAAAGTCCCATACCGCCTCCGCTCATCTCTCAAAGTGTCAATAGTATTGGAAATATGAAGTTTTAAATCTAATTTTTTACCATGCTTTCGACAGCCTGTAGCTCCGAAATTACGCATATTTCGAAAATTTGGCAGAGGAACATTAATCTTGTTTTTATGTCAGGTATCACCTGCAGCAGCTTGTCGGTGTTGTTCATAAACGCCCTGTATATATAACGTCCACCCCACCATTTCTTAGCGATTTTGCACCTTGGCTGTAAGGACGTTTAATTTTTGTTTTGTAGTTAAAATTAAACTAAACGTTGTCTGCCGTTGAATCCGATGCGTTATGTAATATGATCATTGTAGAAAATTACTGGCTTTTTGTGTTCGTCAAAATGGTGTAGGACATCAGGAGCACATGTTGAGCACATGTAGGACATCAGATTTCAATTTCCGATACACGTAGGTGAAAAGTGTTTTCGCATTTGCATTTCAGGGTACAGAATAACCTAAAATAATATGTCACACGACCCTCTTCCCATTTCAAATTCTCGAGCTCAATCCAAGATGGCGGCCATGATACTCATACCCCCTGCATCCATTGTCATTTCCCAAAGATTGTGTCAGATTCCTGCAGCGGTTTGAACACTGCAAGTGTCTGTGGACGCGGCACGCCACCTTACTCTGCATAGATTGGCACAAACCGACATTTCTAAACATTTTTCCTATTCAAATTATCAACAAGGGTAGGCCTGTCATTTTCGCGTTTTACAGGTTAAAACCAGTTTTAAACAATCCTGTAAATATCGACTGATCAGCTGAGGTGGTTTCCTTGATAGTACAATTATATTGTTAAACTAAGCTATTTCTTTTATTTTGCCTTCACAAATTTGTCCAAAACTTCCTCAGAAACAAATTCATGGGCAAAGTCGATTCTTATGTGTAGTAACGAAAATGTGTAACATTTTTCAGCAATCACTATCTGGCTTACATGGCTACAAATATCCTCCTTCACAATATAAACGCAAGGAAAAATCACCAAATAAACATATGATGGGGCGCTAAGCCAGCGATTCGAAGGTCCCGGGTTCGAAACCCGGCTGGGGCATGGATGTGGATTTTAACTAGCATCACATTCATAATCGTGACGGGCTGAGGTGAAAGTTACTAAAAATGACCCACAGAAAAGTAAAGTTTACAAACTTTTACCAAATACTTAGACATGCTCGTGCATGCGCGGTGGTTCAGACAGTGAACATGTTATTCATGGTACTGCTTTTGCATACCGATTGA
The DNA here is from genome assembly GCA_022664845.1 of Lepisma saccharinum. Lineage (NCBI taxonomy): Eukaryota > Metazoa > Arthropoda > Insecta > Zygentoma > Lepismatidae > Lepisma > Lepisma saccharinum. The sequence goes on from JAGDQP010018880.1 coordinate 21,778, forward strand.
ACATTGGCATATTGTCCTTATACTCAATAATGAGAGCTTTGTGAATGGCTGTTATAGGACGTGCTTAAATTAGAAAATTACGTTCATTTGATCCTTTGCTCGCCAGTAGTTTTAACAAAGGTCTCGGAACAAATATGGATATGTATTATTCAATCCCTACCAAGAACAAAACAGCCAAAGTAAAAAAAGTTATATCCCTTTGAAATGTACTTGCTAGAACCGAATGTTCTCACTTGTTCAACAGTGCACACAAAGTTAGAAACAGGCCGTGGGGAAAAACAGGTATTGTTTTGTTATGTTTTTTTACTACGTGTACCCGTCAAAATACAAATTATTGACACTGATTTGTGACCAAATTTAACTTGGGATCACAGCTAAGAGTTTTTCTTAAAGAAATTTTGTTTTAGTATTCAAGCATTCTATTAACAAACATAATATTTCTTGGCACATACATGGCAAAATTTAAATCCATACAGGAGCTTTTTCATATTTATTTATTTATTTTATTTTTTTCAAATTAAAATTTTGTGTTATCACTTTTTTAAAATGATGTACAAAATGTCATACTCTTGTAACAGTTCCATTTCTAAAAGCTTGCTGGCTAAATTTTTACTTATCTGCCGAAGAGGTAATAGATTCAGTCACAAATCGAAACATTGCGTTATACATCTTTATTTATAGTAATTAAACTTTTTTTTCTGTAAATGTGTTCAGCTTCAGATAAATTCGAGACCCACTTTTTCTTTTAATTTTCAAGCAATTTTCCTTAAAGATAAGCATTATTTTATCTGTCTTCTATCGGTGTTAGAAGCCGACCCAATGCTGTAATTAAGTGGTTCTCAAACTTTTCCTTATTGTACCCCCTTGCTTCTGACTTAAAATTCTGTGTCCCCAGGGTAGAATTTCTCTGACAAGTAAGCCTATAGATGCTTCAAAGCGCTATTTTGACCAAACTTGGTAAAGAAGTACGGTACATCAGGAAACCACCAAAAGTGTGATTAAAAGTGTTTTCGTCCATAAAGACACGCAGTGGACAAACTTTTCGTTCATAAGAATAAGCGTTCATTGTGTGATATAAGTAGGGAAACATACGTTTATTTATAAAAAGTTTGAAATAATGGAAACAAACACATATACTGGGTAATTGGCTATCTTTTAGGGGGTATGTTTGCCATGGCCGCCATCTTGAATCTTACTCGATTTTTTAAATACTAAGGGTCATGTGACATATCAATCTGGGCTAGAATTTTCCCAAAAATACATTGGTGAAGTCAGTTTTGCCATACATTTATTTTTGAAAGAGATAATGAGATGTAACTTTAATCTACGTAGCTGCTTGAAAAGTCTGGAAATACTCTATTCTTCTTGAAACAATGCAAGAAATGAAAACCCATTGCACGAGTAATTAGTATTGGGAACCACGTATACAGTACTCATTACTTGAGCATTTGTTTTTCATTTCTTGCATTGTTTAAAAGATAGCAGCGTATTTCTGAATTTTTCAATGAGCTACACCTACTAATCTCACCTCTCATTATCTCTCTCAAAAATAAATTTATGGTAAAACGTACTTTACCAATGTATTTCTGGTAAAGTTCTTGCCCAGATTGATATGTTACATGACCTCTTCCCTATTTCAAAAATCGAACAAGGTTCAAGATGGCGGCTATGAAGAACGTACTCCCTAAAAGATAGCGCATTTACCCAGTATCCATTAATGTGTATTTGTTTTCCATTATTCCAAACATTTTACAAATAAACGTGTTTTCCTACTTAGATCACACTACAAATTTCTTATGTAGCAAACTTAGCCAGTTTTTATGGACGAAAGCACTTTTAATCAGCCTTTCTGGTGGTTTCCTGTGTACCCTACTCCTCTACTAAGTTAGGTCAAAAAAGCACTTTGAAGCATTGTGAGTGGTGACCTTACGAGAAATTTTTTGACTGTTTGCAGACTGTTCGTAATCATATATTTGAGCTAAAGGTATTTTGCATGTTACAGAGTTTTACTCTGTTGCTTGCCGTTACTCTTACCATACAGAGCTGCTAGTGTGCCCCTCCTTCTGCTCCGAACGCCATCTTGACTGAGGTTTTCACTGTTTTTTCTCAGTCCCACTAGGCGAATGCAGGGATGATAATTTCTATGGGCCGCTGCCTTTCCACATTATTGCCCCTCCACAATCCCGGCCTGAGCTTTAGATGCCTAAAGCCCACAAATATAGTACTTCCCCTTCGGTGAAATCGTTCATGTATCCCTGGATGTACGCGTACCACAGTGTGAGAATCTTTGCTGTTATTCATACCCTAGTCTCGGACTTTGTATCAAACACTGAGAAAGGATTTAGGTTTCAACTAGTGTTGTGAAGGCCTGAAAAGAAAAAAGAAATAAGAAAAACTTGTACAAGCTTACAACAATATGTATTTTGTAGAATTCATAAATACATCATTTCCAGAATCCATTTTACTTAAAAGGATGCATGGTAGGCTTGAAGGCAGTGCTTTATTTGTAGAAAAGAAGCCAGGGAATTTAAACACAATTCTTTATTTCATATGATCTATTACCTTGCTTTTTCGTAGTACGCCGCGCCGTTTCTGCATTAACTTTTTCCTTACAGTTGTACCATACAAAAATTCTGTATATTATATGTGGCAATATTGATGAAAACTTAGAAACCCCTCAGTCAAAACGGCTGAATTAAACAGGGTTGAAACTCGCGTCGTATTAATAAGTGCAGTCAGAGCTTGTACCCCTAATCCACTGCCATCACAGTATTTACCTGCTAAAGGAACATCTTAGATAATTCTAATTTTTAACGGCTTAACGTTTCACCCAAACAATCGTAGATACTAATGTCCACCCATACTTTAAATTATAAAGCAGCCGACTATAAATTCATGCTTTACTCTTTTATAATACAGATGAAAGAAAACCATTTATTATTTTCTTCTTTCAGGGAAGCGACCTGTGCAGCAATAAGGCGTATTTCAGAAGAGTAACAGATTCTCTTATTTTAGAAGATTCTCAATAGAAGAGTAATAAAATGTGTGCCACGAAAACCGGGAAAGGCAGGACATCGGCGCAGCGAGAGATCGAAATGACAGGAGGAAACCCGAATAAGTTGCTCAAACAATGATTTGTTTTATATTCTTCGTAGAATTGGTTAAAAGCAATAAATGTGGTACTGACAATTCTCAGACTTACTGAATGAATCAAACAATTCCACGAGGTAACCTAATTCTGTTTTGAAAATGTATAACTTTTTGATATCGTTCAGACGCCTCTGATAGGTCAGAGCATACTGTATGTATGTAACTATATATAATTAAAGAAGACAACTAGTATTTTAGTTTGTGGAGTTGTTATAAAGTAAGGATTTAACGAACATTTGTTTTGTTTTTTTCTCGCAATATTTAAATAGCATTCTGAATATTTATTTATTTTACATACATTTTTAAATACATTATCGCTAAGACGTGATATTTCTTAATAAATTAAGTTACGTTTATACGTACTCAAGTATTATTTGTCCTCAATTTTTATTGATCTCTCAATTAGTGGTTTCACTAAGAGTCTCCGTTATTACCATGTTGATGGATTTGTTAGACTGCTATCCTAGTGGGAGTAAGTTGGAACTACACATTTAGGTCCTTAATGTTGTGGGCGAAGGCTTTTATCTTAATTTCAATTCTCAGACTGTTTATGTCGGGTTACGTGTACAAAAAAAAAAAAAACTATGGCACAACAGCCCAAGAAGGGCCAAGGTCTGCAACGTGGCTTTTTGCGGGGTGCACGTGGTCAGCGCACGGCTGTTTTTCAGCCACTTTGAGTGGCTTTCGCTACCAGTTAAGCCCCCCCCCCCACCAGGGTTGCCCCCGTTACTCATTTTCAGAGACTGGGTCGACCTCTGGGCTTACGGTCTAGGTGAAATTGTTTCAACTTCTCCCACCGGGAATCAAACCCAGATTGTTGGATTGTCACGTCATGGGTCACGTCTGGAGAGAATTACAATTTAACTTTCAGGACAAATTTCGTACCTTTCCCCAAAAATCCCTACTTATAACTAATATTTAAATCTGTGCAGACGAACAGAACAATGTAAGTTTCCCAGACCGAAGCCTAGTACTTCAATGTTCAGTACGATGTGCTTTAATTGAAATTACAATTTTAGGGTTGATTCCAGGTTAAAATCCTATAATCAAAGGATTTTACCTGGAATCAACCCTAAAATTCTATCGTACTGAACACTGAAGTACTAGGCTTGGGTCTGGGAAACATATTATTCTGTTCATCTTCAGTGATTCAAATATTCGTTGCAAGTAGGGAATTTTGGGAAAGGTACGAAATTTGTCCCGAAGGTTGAATTTTACTTCTCTCTAAACGTTGTGAAACGTTGAATAGACGTTTATTCAACGTTTTGTAACGTTGAATCAACGTCAATGCGAAAATAAAGTTGTGGCAAATGTTTAATTCAATGTATTTAAAATGTTTATTAAACGTCAGCTTCAACGTTGAGTCAACATTTCTTAGAATACTAATCCGATGGTTGTATAAACGTGGAATCAACGTAAATTCAACCAAAATTCAACGTTTATTAAACATTTAAGGAAAAGTTGAGTAAACGTTTATTTAACGTGATTATGCTGTATGGGTAGTGCGCGACTCCTTAGCATACATGCGCATGGTAGGAGTACCAGTTCATAGTCAGAGTTAATCGTTAATACTTTTAGGTCCCTTAGGGTCAGTTCTACAATCGACCCCTAGACCTCTTGTCAGCGCTATGTTGAGGCCAAGTCTGATTTTGGCCAATGAGAGTACGTAAAATGAGAGTTGGCCTGAACTTAGCGCTGACTAGAAGTTTAGCGATCGATTGTAGAACTGACCTTAAGGGCCTCTCGGAGCCCTTGCGATTGAGTCACAGCGCTCAGTTGTTTTGTCATTTGAAGAGGCGCGCAGAATGCAAATAATCTATCGAAATCTTCCTACAAGAAATGTTATTTAGCTTAAGAGGGGTGATCATATGGTTTTAGTAGTGTTACACCCCCCCCCCCCAGCATTTTTTTGTATATATGGATGAAACCCAAGATTGCATGAAGCAGGGCGATGCATGAAGCATGGTAACTAGCATCTCGAATAATCGGGCGTTACCTTCATGCCTGCTGAATTTTGTTACATTGCACTTTCGCTATCGTCTCATTGCGCTGAAGTCTTGTCACGTGCGAGTACTTTCGTCGTCTTCGCCAAATCCCAGTCCATCACTACATGCGTCTCTTGAGATTTGATGAACTATGAATAAATAGTGCTTGAAAATCCAGCTAGGGCGTGTGCTTCCGTGATCTGATGACTTCATCATCGGATTAGAGTGTCAGTGGACCTTGGTTCGATTCCCACCCAACGCTTTGATTTTTTTTAAATATGTTTTTCTTTCTTGTCTTGTCAAGGCTATTTCAACCTTGATTCTTGTAAATTAGACTGCTTGATTCCACCTTGTTAAAATCTTCTTGTCTTGATCTGCTAAGCTTGCGTTAAGTTATCCCACTTCTGAAAGTAGGTTTTGATTCACTTTTGAGTCAAGTAAAAATTGCTATGTGAGTTTATAGTCGACACAAGAGGACATTATTCAAGCTTTAGCAATTAAATTGAACTGTATTTAATGTCTTTAAATTTCCTCGACTCAGGGCGGAACAGGGTACGGAAAAAGTTGTGAAAAAGATATCGACCAGATCCAAATGTTTTAAAGGTAGCATCCGCTATTAGCCTGATGAAGTGGCGGCTTATCAGGTGAAGTTGGTGCAGTTCAGCTTCACTTATTATTTTGATATGCATTAACTAAATAGGCATTAATAAGTTTTAATTGGGACAGAAAATCAGTCAACATCATCTAAGTTCGGATAGTGGCATTATCAGTAGCCTGTCTAAGCCCAGAAATCCCAGAATAAATGTTAACGAACAAGGATGGTAGGAATGTATTGATAGAACTTCACCTATTATTTGCGTCACGAGCCGCCACTGGCCTGATGTGTCTGAGGATAAGCCGTGGAAGTTTCAGTCAGGATGGCCGAGTGCTGGATTCCAACCCAGGACATTCCAAATACGAAACCAACACTCTAACCAACTGACCTACGACCGCTCAGTTCGCGTTCTAATAATGTTCATGAAAATCCCGTGCATTGACCGAATAGAAATACTTTCGAGTTCAGCTAAACTGTAGGTGGTAATTAGATAGGAATGGTGTAGTAACAGTAATGTAACCTGGTAGTGAATAGGCTTGATATATTCTAAACAAAATATTCATTACAAGTGTTTAAAACATGTTTAAAACAAACACTTTTCTTTTTAGTTTCTATTAAACGTTTTGAACACGTTTTAATAACTAAAATATCAAATTTAGGAAATTTCTTGGACGCTAGACACATCCTTTACAACAGAGGTCTCCAACAACTTTTGTCAGGGAAACAAATTGGCTAGTCTTTATAATACTAAGGGACCAAATTCCTTCTTCTGTTTTAAATTATGTTGTTTTAGACCCAATATAGCAATTAATTTTGGATTTGTTTCGGTCGGTGCCAGTCAAAATCGCTACACGGATCGCATCCGACCCGCGGACCGTAGGTTGGAGACCCCTGCTTTATAGGATTTGTTCATCGAAGCAGTGTGCAAAGCTATGTTCTTTTTATATTCAATTATGCAGATCCTGCACAACAACATGTCGAAATGGACATGAATCTCAATCTAAAACGACTTCCCGCGTGATTAAAGATGGCATACGTCATCACCTCTATTCAACCGGACAATGGCATCCAATCTCTTTGATAAGAAATAAACAGAACGTTATGTGAAAGTATCCAGTTCTTAATCCTGATTGTTATACAACCACGCATTGTGTTTTGTTTTGTTTGTTTTTTTCAAAATCGTTCAGCATATTAAATCTGCTTGACATATCGACTTCGCACAAACGAATTATTGTTACTTTGTGGAGGGTCGTCCTTTTATTCATACTCATTTCGATCCACCTTTACTGAAGGGAATTTCTGGAAATCCCTTACTCTCTTTGGGGAATACGAATTTGAATTTAATTTTAAGGCCTTTAGGCAACTTTGGTTCAGCCGCATGGATGATGATGTGCAGGAAACGGGAGAACCACAAGAAAATTTATGCACAAGGTGATTGTCCACCACAAAGCTCACATGACATGAGCAAGGATTGACCCGACGACCCCCCTAGCACCACGGTGAGAACTCTACCATTGAGCCACCGCGAGCCCGTTTTGAAATATGAACTTTTCGAAAGAGCAGATTTGGAGGGTTTATTTTGGCAATAGCATACGCCATTCACTCTACTGTAGATAATATTGGAAATATGAAAGTCTAAAAATAATCTTTCTACACTTTCGGTAGCCTGGAGCTCCGAAACGCGAACATATATCTAGCCCTGGGACTACGATTTTTCCCTGTTTTTTTTTTTTAAGTACTATTGTTTCTCTAAACGTTTATCGGTGCATTATGTTACAACTCTGTGTTTTTAGACTATTAATTTAAATAAAATAAACGTTTTTAAACGTGCGTATTTTTTATTAAAACGAAGTACAGTAGTTTGTTTTAAACATTAAAAACGTTTTAAGCAAAACGAACATGTTTTAAACATTTTTAAATGTGTTTTTTTTTATCAACCCTGGTAATAAACTTCTGGAACACCTCGTATGTGTAATGAATTGAGACAGTTCCAGTTGTTACAGAATTGGCAAGAATTGTTCTCTGCTTCTTGAGTTTGTTTAATTCCAGTTACATAGTAGACACATATTTCAAATACCGCTAGCTTTAAGAATGTTAACAAGACTCGTCACTCACACAAAGCAATTGGCATTTTCGCGTTAATTAATAACTGCTCTTATCACGTCACTTTCATACTCAGACAAGGACTGATAGCTTACATATCATGTTGAAGGTCACAAAAGTCATTCCATTAACTGTCGGCTGGAAACGACACTGCAACATAATTAAATGGCTGGGCAGATATAAAAGAGAAATTCCATTGTATGAGAGAATCTTATCATTTTCTCATAGTCAGGTCTGGTACTCTATAATGCGCAGATCAGACCTGGGCTTCAGCCATGGATCATATGACCTGGTAATGCTAAACTATAATTTTATTATGAACTCGTATTGTTGTAGTACAATACTCAGTTATCCTGATTATAAATTAGCTAACCCAGGTTCCCTGGCTAAGCTCGCGGACTTCGGATCGGCACTGAGGTAGATAGCATGCCAACTTGCAACAAGGTTCTTAGTCACTTTGAACTTGTCAAAGTTGATATTGTGTTGAAGATAATAAAGAAGTACGAAAAGAACTTGTTGGAACAACGTAAGTGGCCTTGTTGTTATAACTAACCTAATTCAAGCTTGTTGGAATATGCAGGTATGCGAGGAAGGTTGTCAGTCTTGAAACTTATTTCAATTTCTTTTCGTTTCACTTCTGCTATGGTCTCATTGCGATGAAGTCCCATCACATACCAGAACTGTTTGGGCGTAAGCTATTCTTTGTCACCTCCTATCCTTTTATTATAGGCGATCCTTACGATCTAATGAACTAAATACAGATAACTCTTGGAAAGTCAGCTACAGCGTGTGATTCTGTGGTCTGGCGACTACAGCATCGGGTCGGGGTTCCGAGGGTCCTCGGATCAAATACCACCCAGGCCAACGTTCTTCATATGTGACAGCATTAAGTTGTCACACTTTTGAAAAGAATATTTATTCAGTCAGGTCAAAATTGCTATGTGGGTAAACATAAACAATCTTTTCTTCCCACACGGGCTGTGTGAAGTACTGGCTGCAGTCGTGGATTTCGAATCAGAATCACAGCATGAGTCCATCCACCGATTATTCTAACTTAAGGCTTCCTCAGTTTCAAGTCTGGCCGCTAGCCCCCCCCCCCCCCCCCCCCATCGAACCTCCGAGTGTTCTATCCATCAACCTTGCAACAGTCTTAGGCCAGTCCAAAGCATACATCCCCAGCCTGCAAAATGTATATTAAACGCACCACAGACAGGCACAATGAGGTCCTCCGTCCTAATAACACTAGAAAAACAGTGGCGAAAGTAGAACTTCATGCACTGGCTCTATACTAAGGAATTCAGTCCCACGCTTCGAGCCAATGCGAGCACACACACTAATCACATACAGTTAAAATGGCAGAAAGAGAGGTGGTGTGTATGTGTGTGTGCGTGTGTGTGTGTCGGAGAGGAGGAGTAAATACAATCCATACACTCCCCTCCACAAAGTAATTACTCGAGAATTGATCAGCCAGCTTTATCTGGGCTTCTGCGGTTTACGTGGAATTCTTTAAATTAAAATTTGACGTTAATTTTCCGTTAGTACAATCGCCATTTCGAAAATTTCCATGGTTTCAGAGACATCATTATCAATCGATAGTCATATGATATGCACTTAATATATGGGACTATGTGTGAACATTAATATTTAATATACGTATATAATGTTATAGTGTCTTTACTAATGATCTTATCAAACATTTAAATAACAATTCGTATTCGTATTTAAATAACAAACAACTAAAAAAAATTGTAGTAAAAAAAAATATTTATGTTTCCAAGAAAATTACTTTTCAAAAAATTCTATTGATGTATAACTAAAAAGAAAAGCATGGGGCGCTCTCTCATATACAATCACTTTATAAATTCTTCAATTGGCGCGCCCCATGCTTTTCTTTTTAATCATGTTTAAATTGAATTTTTTAAAGTAATTCTCTTGAAAACAAAATTATTATTTTACTTTTTTAATAGAAATTGTAGAAATTGTATTTAAAAAAAGAAAAGCATGTTTTTATTATTTTTATTTTCTACTTTTTAGCCATAATTAAATGAAATTGTTATTTAATTTTTTCTAATTATTTCGGTTTTCGGATATTTTTCCTTACCATATATTGTATATTGCAAGCTGATGTTTGTTCACCAAATCTTAGTGTTCTGCAACCAGTCAAACGCAACATCGTTGCCAGCTAGTATTTATGTTAGGATACAGAAGTTCTTACTAAAAAAGCATGTTTTTTAAAATTATATTAATACATGGAAGTAACAACGGAATATTGTATTGCCACACGTCTTACGTTACAGTGCAAAATTTCATCATTGTATGACCTCGGGAAGTGAGTTAAATTAAGGTTGCAAGATTTGAGGACACAGTTGAAACATTGTGAGTTAAAAAAAGCCTGTAAAAAGAGGCCTCACAGCGACAACAAGCGAAAAACTGCGTTAGAACTGGCAGTTTACCCCACTTTCGTCTAAATCGAAATGAACAAAGGAGGGTAATGAACCTCTGCATTCTGACTTTAGATTCTAATCGAGGACTCCAGTATTGTTAAGTATAGCTCAATGTTAATACCTATTTCCTATACATTTGTAATAGTAGCGATTGATAATCACGTGAACAACGCCAGTTTTCTTGGGTTGATGAGAGACATGTTATCTATAAGCTAACCTGATTGCCTTGAACTAACCAGTTGGGTACATGCCAACTTATTCAGTATGGTAACTTTATTGCGCGTTTGTAGAAAAGAAGTTCCTAGTGTATTCTGAGAACAGATTTGAATTTAAATAAAGGGGAAAATGACATTTATTTTAAGAGAATACAATTTTAACGATCAACAATTAATTAATACTTTCAAAGGTTGCTGATAATTAATCAGACTGATCGAAACATCTAAACTTGCAACCGTTTTTGATATATCAACTTCTACAATCTTCTCCACAGAACAGTTTTTAAAAAAAATAAAAAATAACACTTTTCTTTAAAGAAATCGTAATAAAAAGTAAAAAAATGTTTATGCATGACTAAAAAGAAGAGCATGAGGCGCGCTCTATGATAAACAGTCTCTTTAAAAATTCTTCTATTGGGTCTCCCCATGCTTTTCTTTTTAGTAATACATAAACATTTTTTTTTTTTTTTTTTTTTTTTGCCTTTTAAGAAAATGTGTCTTTGAAGCATGGACGTAAGAATATAATAGGACTAGTAATAAGCAATTCACTCAATGTTATAAAAATGGGACGGCTGAGAGTACAATTCCAACATGGCGGATCGCGCATACTTCCTGGAAAGGAAGCAGACGATATTGTGAATGTGCAAATACATTTTAATTATCTAAATTTGTCCTTAACTACTAAATACTATAAAATAAGTGTTATTGCAATACACTTCCTTCTCAAGAGCAGTGATCATTCAAATCTTGAAACCTGATATTATTTCAATATTATTATTGAAGAAAAAACTTAAATATTGCTTACCTGTTTATCCTCACACGTACCTCTTGGTTGGCTTCATCAGACGCAACCTTTACATACCTTAAATTATTTCACATAAATTTAAAATTTGTAATTAAGAGTGGCTCAATTAACATTACTTCTTATGGACAGTTGCAATGCTTTGGTCAATTCAACATGGAGATAAGGCACACTTCCGGCCCATAAATTTTGGCTTGTTACTAGTCCTATTATATTATTACGTCCATGCTTTAAAGAGTCTTTTTTATTTTTTTTAAGTTATTTCGATGTTCGGTGTTTTGTGACCCAAATCCTAAAGTGTTCTGCAACCAGTCCAAACGAAGCTACGTTGCAGGCTAGTATTTATTTTAGGATAAAGAAGTACATTTAAAAAAAAATTAAAATATGCTTTTAAAATATATGAACATAGACAAATATATGAAACTAAAAGTAGAATATTGTATTGTCACCCGACTTATGTCGCTGTGCAAAATTTCATCAATAAATGATGTCGAGAAAGAAGTTAAATTAACGTTGCAAGAATTGAGGACCCACGCACCATTGTCAACTAAAGAAAAGAGTGTAAAAAAAATATTAAAATAGGATTTTTTAAAACACACGCTTTTTTAAGCAAAGAATGTGGACTAAAAGGTAAAAAATAATAAATTTATAAATCGGAAAATAAAAGCGTGGATGCTCTTGCTTCCTTATCATAAAATCATAATATCTAAGAGCACCCATGCTTTTATTTTCAGATTCATAAATTTATTATTTTTAGTCATTTTTTTTTTGCTTAAAAAGGCGTGTTTTTTTAAAAAAAAATCCTTTTTTATTAATTTTTTAGAAAAGATCTTTTTTTTAAATTTATTTTATTTATTATTCTTTTCTAGTTAATTCGGTGTTCATACTTTTTCTACAGCCAATATTTTGTGGCCCAAATCCTTCAGTGTTCTGCAACTTGCCAAAATCAGCCGCGGTGCAAGCTAGTATATATTTTAGGATAAAGAAGTCTGTAATAACAAAGTATTAAAATATGTTTTTTTTAATATATACATATATAGAAATACATGAAAGTAACAACGGAATACTGTATTGTCACCCGACTTACGTTGCTGTGCAAAATTTCATTGTATGACGTCGAGAAATGAGTTACGGTAAATTAACGTTGCAAGATTTGTACCAGAGATGAAACATGATTACAGAGTAAGTTAATAAAAAAGCGTGTAAAAATAGCTTGTCATGGCTATCTTAACATTTATTGAACCTTTATTGAACCTTTAACCGACTTCTGGTAACTGTTGAACAATGGGCACAATAGTATTAGTTACAGGATCGGATCATAATAGTAAATACGGTCGGAATTCTATTATGCCGAATTCTATTTTTTCTTCTCTTTTCCTGTGAAAAACATTCTTATATTATCCTATCTATTATAATAAGTGTGTCAGGAACGATTAGCGGATGTTAGGAAGGTCAGATTCGTTTTTTTTTCTTTTTATTATCCCCGATAAGACGCCGCCATTTTAAACGTTGTCTTACGACCGACCGTCTTTACTATTATGATCGGCATGTAATAACTAGACGGCCTTCGAGATATACGTTACCGTACTGGAGTAACCGACTACCGATTAGTATATACAGTATATATAATATATCATCATCATCATCATATTCAGCCGTTTTCTATCCACTGCTGGATGAAGGCCTCCCCCTTTTCTTTCCACATATCTCGGTCTGCTGATATCCTCATCCATGTAGCTCCTGAAAAACGCTTGATTTCTTCTACCCATCTTACATTTGGACGTCGTCTCGGTCGTTTCTTTTCTCTAGGAATCCATTGTAGTACATTTGTCGTCCACCTTCCATCTGTTCGTCTAGCTATGTGACCGGCCCATCTCCACTTCATCTTCTTCGCAGTCTTGATTACATCCTCTACCTTTGTTTGTGCGCGAATCCATTCATTTGTCTTCCTGTCCCTCCTGGTTATTCCTAGCATGCACCTCTCCATTGCTCTTTGTGTGACTCTCAATCTTTGAGTCGTTTGCGCATTCAATGTCCAAGTTTCGCAGCCGTACATCATTACAGGTAAGACACATTGATTATAAACTTTACGCTTCAGACACATTGGAAGTTTGCTTTTGAAAATAAAGTGTAGTCTTCCAAAAGAACTCCACGCCATTTTACATCTTCTATTTATTTCATCAGTCAACTTTGCATTCGATGTTTTAAGCTGGCCTAGGTAAACATACTCATCAACTATGCCTATTGTCTCTCCGTTAATCTTCACTTCCTTCTTTGCAGCATGTTGGTTGTACATTACTTTTGTTTTACTTAAGTTCATTTTAAGGCCGATTTTCGAACTCTCGTTACTCAGTTCTTCCATTCTGGTTTGTAGTTCTTCTGCACTTGAAGCAAACAGGACTATATCATCAGCGAACAGTAAATGATGAAGATATTCGCCATTAATTTTAATTCCAACTTCATCCCAGTTTAAATTCTGGAACACTCTCTCCAGGACCGCACAAAACAGTTTCGGAGAAATTGAATCTCCTTGCCTTACCCCTTTTCCAACTTTAAATTTATCACTGTCTTGATGCAGCCTAATGACAGAAGTGGCAGTCGAGTAAATGTTTCGCAGTAACTTGATGTATGCACTTTCGATGCCTTGATGTTCAAGTGATTTAAGTACTGCTGACAAGGAGACCGAATCGAAAGCCTTTTCAAAATCTATGAATCCCAAACATA
>JAGDQP010018881.1:0-14814 GCA_022664845.1 Lepisma saccharinum
AGAATCCTCTTTCAATGGCTGCATTCCCATGAAACATACACAGAATCTTCAAGGTAAATTTCAGAAACACAGCATCGTATGCATGTAAATTTTCAAGGAAAAATGTATCCAATCTTTGCGTTTTCCATTCAAAATCAGTCACTTTTTGCTGGAATTCCTTGCTTTCCGTATTTTAAGGTAACAGCTTCTTATTTGATCCGCTTCTGAGGGAGAAATCCAGTTCGCAGAAATGAATTCCTCTAAAGCTTGTCACTCTATAATTGCTTAATACTGAATTAAGCATGACTGATTGTGCCAAACATGTCGCTCCCTTTTCCTATGTCAATATCCTTCACTGATAATAAGTTATCTTTATTCTTAATATCTACTGAAAGCATCTGTGCAGTATAACTTTCCCCTCTAGAAATCGCTTGCCAGTATTTCTAAGTATTGAATACATTTCATTGTACAAGAACGGCATCAAAGGTTTGTCCGTCTGAAAGGAAATAAAAACAGACTAATTCCGCAGCCACCGACTGAAGAAACGACAAATTAGCAGGAAGCAAACCACCTTTCACAAAAGAGCTGAAAACAGAGAAGTTATTGTTCTCAGGTGGGTTAGCTGAAACATATTCAATATACTTTTTTTAATTGGGTATAATATGTAACGCTCTTTCAATTAAATGTATATTCTCAACCCATCTGATTGAACAAATTTTCAGAGGAAATAAAGATGAACCTGTCACAGATGTATACTGGAACAGTCTAGATGGGAAATCTTTGAAATAATAATACAAAGCCCTCAAAAAATCATTAATTTTCCACGCAGATAAGTTGTGTGATGCTTTGTAGCTACCGTGTACAAAATGAAGAGAACATGTGCCTGGATCTGTTAGAATCTTGCCGTCGTCACTTAATTCTGATGATTCCATTAATCGTTTGAAATCACTTAAGAACTTGATGTTAATATTTGGACCAACTGTTGCAATTTGCAATATGCATTTTGCTGACATACCTAATTTAAGAATACCTTCATGGAAAGCTTTCAACAGATCAGATGCACTTGAACGGCCAAAAAATATTGATGTTAAGTAACAAGTTGATATTTCCTGAACTGAAGTATTCCAGTACCGAACGAGAATATCCATTCGCCCCATATGACTCACCTTATTCAAACGCACATCAACAGATAAACGGAAGTATTCACTTGTATGTAGTTCCTTAACTAGAGAATCTTGGGGAAAAAAGGACCAAGTCATAAGTTACGTACGAAAGTTTGGCTTGTGAAATTTCTGTGCTTTTACACTGTCAGGAAACATTAAACGGAGTAAGTCACTGCCTCTGGCACAACGCCGTGCTGAAGAATGCGACATAACCTTTTTTATTGTCCACAAGACTTCTGCTTTTAACACAAGTTTTGAAGCGACAAAAGAACTTACATCAGAACTTTGAATCGACACTACGTCTTTAACCTTCGACAATCCTGATTTTGAAATATTATTCTGCGACTTTTCTGCCAGAGAACACGTAGTTTGTGACGCTGGTATATCAACAAGAACGTTTTGTTTTCCAGAGCGAAATGCAACATGCTTCCTGCCCTTGCTATGAACTTTCACTGCATTTAGACCAACCACTGTCAGAAATATTAAAAGTTGCTGAACAGAAACTACGAAATACTTTTTAATTGTCACCAGGCACACTTCCACGCCACTTTGCGATGTCTTCATTTCCATCATTTGTAATCCAGTATTCTCGAAAAATGCACTTTCCAGCTATCTTTAACCCTCGCAGTATTAAGATGGGGTCAATTTGATCCCAGTTGGACATTTTGTAGTTTTTTTTTTTATTTATTTATTTATTTTACGAAATGTATGCTAAAATTATTTTCTGGGAAGTCTCCTATAAAGGTCATAATTTTGTCTACTTAGTAAGTTTCGTACAGTTTAATTTGTCTGTTTATTTATAGAAACTGCGAATGGGATCACATTGACCCCATCTTAGGCAATCATGGAATAAATTAAAGTTTCAATCATTTATTAAGTTTCAAGAGGAAGAAAGAAAATTTTTGGCAGAATGCCAAATGTACTGCACTAGATGGTGCTGAGGGTACGGCATTTCCATTTCCATGCAATCGAGTGCAGACAGACCCCTTCCTCATTTCGTTAGTTCCTGCTATGTACTCAGCTGTGTATAAATTTGACTGTTCAACGAAATGAATCGTGACGATTTGACTATCGAGAAGGCACATGCTATGTTATTTGATGAAGATTCTGATGAATCAGTGGATTTAGGTGGAGAAACTGATGTTTCATACAGTGATGCAGAGTCTGAAATTGTAGAAGAATTAGCAAATTCTGAATGTAGTAATGTAAGCAATGCATCACTACCACTTTTTAATAAAATGTTATTGTTTTTGTAATTTTTTTCCACTTGAGTTTGGTGCCAATTTAAATATTCGAAATAATGTGGAAATTACGTTTTGTCCTTTCTAATCAATGTTCATTGCCAGTATTACATAAATGTTTTATATTTTGATCAGTTTTCAGGCCTTAACATTATAAATACCTATGGGGTCAATATGACCTCATCTTAGGCATTTAAGTAATATTTTGATCTTAATACTGCGAGGGTTTAAATACCTTTTTTTTTTAACTGGTAAGTGAAAGCATATAGTTTTGGCACACTAACTTTTTTTTATTTTATTATATTTAATAAAAAAAAAAATGACTTCAATCTCGGAACGCACTAAAGAAGCACGTCATTTTGAGATCACTCAATTCTCCTACACATAACACATGAAAAAGGACTGCCGCCAAAGCCCCACGCTACACAGCAATCTTGTCTTGTCTCGAATTTACTTTATTTCAGTTCTAACAAAGAAAACACTTTAGACAGTCCCAACAACTGAGTAAGTGTATTAGAATTTATGCAAAAAAATGATAATATTAGACCATTCATATCTAGCACAGAAATGAAATACACATGATATGTCCGCCACTTTTGGTCTATCGGGTTAAAAGCATTGAGTAGAATAGCACTCACATTAATTAGGAAATATTCGGAAATAAGTTGTTTAGCACTATTCAGTAATATTTTTCCGTGACCAGCACCTTAATTTCGGGACTTTTGGGGAACTTTCATGACCAATTTCCCAATTTGGGACTTTTTGGGGTCTTTCTTGACTTATCCGTGTGGTTCTAAACTTTTTTCGTTGAAAACTGCGTAGTTTGTTTTAAACAAAAAGAATATATTTTAAACGATTTTTTCTTCTTTCTGAAAGAAGTATTTTTTAACCCTGCTTCTAAGAACAGGATCTACTATTAAACTACGTCCGAACGATTTTCGAGTTTCAATCCGAGGCAGAGTGCGAATGCGCAGATCAATGTGTAATGCCACAACGCCACACCTTTGCCCAGCGCTGTATTTTGCCCCTATGGTAGCTGGATTACAGAATACTGGAACAGGCCAAGGTAACGAATCCTGAATCTTTAGATCAATTTACCTTTAAATGTCATAACTGTGCCCTACGAAAATACACTTCCAACTTCAAATAAGCTTC
This sequence comes from Lepisma saccharinum, assembly GCA_022664845.1. Classification (NCBI taxonomy): domain Eukaryota; kingdom Metazoa; phylum Arthropoda; class Insecta; order Zygentoma; family Lepismatidae; genus Lepisma; species Lepisma saccharinum. The sequence goes on from JAGDQP010018881.1 coordinate 3,539, forward strand.
ATTATTCTTAAAATAATAAACTCCATGTCTTGCTTTGTTTTTCAACCTTTGCAATTCATGAACCATCAATATGTAAGGGAAAACATTCCCGCACCGAACAGATTTTAAAGAATGGAAACTTTAAGCGACCTTTTTTTTTTTTTAAACAATATTAACTTTATTCTGTCCACCGCCAAAGTCAAAGTACCATGAACCAAAGGTTCTTTGAAAATTAATACACAGTGGCAATACTGATGCTTACCCCTACACGTTTATTGTTACGTTAACTTTGTAGGCACTTTTACATTTATTGTCGTTACTAAGAAAATTTTAGAATTTTCAAAAGTTAACCTCTGAAGGATATGCATTGGCCGGGAAATGATAATCGGTTTACAACGTATTTAGAGTTCGAGCATTTGCAAACTTGTCAGTATACGTATTTGTTGAGGAAGTTTTTTTTTTAAACAACTTATTTTTAAGTTTCCAATTTCAACAAAATAGATCATTAAATTAAATCACTTTGCTGGCTAAATAAAAACATAATTTCGCGGACTTGCCATTGGCATCGCTTGCTTAGAGCGTCCGAAAGTGCATCGCTACGCACATATTTTTCAATACGTCAAATGTTTGAGAACTGCTGCACTAAACAAATAGGCGGTATTGTCAGCATACCAAGCTCAACAAATTTGTAATAGGTAATTTTATCAGCCATTCGACATATATTTCAAGAAGCTTTTCACCTTTTATTAATGAATTAAGTTTTTGCAATAAGTATAAGTCAAAAGTTTGTATTTGTATATTCTATTTATAACTAAAAGAATTTGTTAACAACTGTCCTGATTGCAACAGATCTTAATTTGAAATAAATACTTTCACCAATCATGTAGTTCATTCAATTAGTCAGTGAGGTGCTTTAGAAAATTATATTATTTTTAATTGTTAAAGCAATGCTTCATTGACGTTTACTTAAAATCAGTATACGGTTGCAGAAATGAAGTTGAGTTACATTTTTAATGAAGTAAACATGTGGCAATACATTTTTAGTATAACTGATCCTCACTTACATCGTTAATAATTCGCTTTCTCACTAAACTTTTCGTTCAGTAACATTCAGGATCGTAATATCTTATTCAACATTCATTGATGTAAATTTTGTTACTATAAAAGCCGTTTGATCACTTGGTTGGTGGTTTGAATCCTGGTTTAGTTTTTTCTCTTAACTGTTTTCTCTACTGCGAATGTATAATTTTTCATTGATAGACACATTTATATTCCCGTTTGGTTACCAAAAAATTCCTTTCCGGGGTAAAACGAGGTAACTTTGAAACTTGTAACGTATGTTTTTAGTTACGTTCCACAGTGAAATGTTCCCTGTTAATTTATGTTTAATTTAGTTTGCTACGGCAATTTATGTAAAAGTGACAGCTGGGAAGATTGTGGTAGTATACTACCTAGTATAGTGGTTCCGCTTCACGGCATTTCTCGGAACTGAAGTCTGCTGGGTCGAGTCTGCCATGTAGCCCTTATAACTGGGCTTGACGTATGAGGTAAAGATGGTGATCTCAACAAGCTCATATATTACGACAGTTGATCTACATATTGAGATAGCCTCACGCGCGTAGAAATCCTACATAGTAAGCGTGCAATCAACCATGAAATATTTCTATGTCTCTTATTCTATTTGGCGAACAGGACATTGAATCGTAATTTCGGATTCGACTGCTACTTCTACTACGGTGAGTTTGTAATTTACTTGCTATGCGACAAAGTAACTTTGTGTATCCTAAGAGAGGATTTGAGCGTCGGAAGTGAGAATAGTATTGTGTGTATCGACGAGATTGGTTTAGAATCGTGGATTGATTTATATTTCAATTACATGTATTTTTGTTTCATCGTTATATTTTGTATTTTTTGTTGTGAGATATAATAAGAGTATTAACTGTAACTTTAGTAAGCTAGTATGCATAATTTTCGTCAGTGCAGGAAAGAACGATTGGATTTCGTGCCGTTTCTTGTATAGAAAGTCGTATTTGCATGTAGTGAGTTTTGTAACCACGAGGAGGTGAAGATCGTTATTCGGTTAGGCTTTCCGGATATCAGTTATAGGAATTTTTCCTTTGGAATCTCAGTTTTCAAGTATCTACGTGATTTTTCTGGTAAGAATTTATAGTCAATTGAAGTTTAGGGTGACCGGTGTGATCGAAAGTGAAACTTCATCACAATCACGTGGCGATCCAGACTCGAGCAGCCATTTCGTATTCTTCGTAACCACATGGTTTAAGTTTCATGGATCTCAATCAATTTTGATTGTAGTAGTCCATTACTTATTCTCAAGGAACGATTGCTCGCTCTATGAAGTCATCCCTGGAGGCAATACTTTATTAACGTATAAAGGAAATTATTCCATAGTAATTGGTAATGTGTTAGTTGATAAATTTATTAGGTTATTTCATTATTTGAGTGTTTTCGTTAATATACATGTGATTTTGTACATACGGAGTATCTGCCTACATATTGAAACCGTATTGAGAAAAGAGAAACGGCAGCCACAAGAGAAATCTTGTTATAAGCAAGTTGCTTGGATCGAGCACGTCATCGAAAGAGAATTCTGTGCTCCTGATCATTTTGTAAGATCATTGTATTCATTATTTTTTATTGCACAATATAGTGGTTTTATTCTAAACTTAATCATTTGCATTAGCGTACGTCTATTCTGTAGCGTAGTTCCTTTATTCCTGATCGAGAGTAATACTTGTGGAGTCTGCGCCGACAAATCCTTCCTCGGTGGAAAGTTTTATTTGTGTTTGTGCAATTCAATCTGATCACCCGAGAAGGGAAGGGAAAATCTTAATTTCAGAATTAGTTGTTCAATCGGGGAACAAACGCTGTAAGATTATTAGTGAGTTGTAAGTAGTATAACTATTCTCATTATTGTGTGTTGAAAACAAAAGCAAAGCATGATACTCGCTCACTCACTCATATACAATGAAAATCAAATAACACACATAACTCTCACTCTCCTCACAAATCAAACCCAGTTATACAGTTATCTTTCTGAACAATAGTAGTACAGTTAGGTCCTTCAGGCAATGCTAAGGGCTTATATATATTTGTTCAGAAATCATGATCTCGATATTATTAGAAATAAGTCTGTCGTGTAACAAGGTTCATTTATTGAAGTATGAATTTCGATTGTTTCTATTATAACCAATGAAGTTTTCAGTATACAGTATTAGTAAAATTTGGTTACTTTATTTCAATTTGCACTATGAATCAGTTACCAGTGCTGAGACCACTGCATAGTTTGGATAGAAATCCATATAGTAGGATGGATTATGTACACCAGATCAGGTGGACGAAAATTGTAATTTGTTAGAGTTAGCGCAGTTAACTGAAAGAGTCCTCGTGCAGCAACAAGTGTATGATTTCAGTGCCCTGGCTAATTGTAATCATGAAACTGCAGGCAAAGAAATAGGAGAACATGAGTTGAAAAGAGTGCTTGAAAATCAATCTCCATTTAATGCAAGTAATGTAGATGCCTCATTTCGTGAGATATATCGTACGTTTGATAAATCTGTTCAGAGGTTAACCATGAGGGAGATACAAATTCTTGTGTTACCGATTCTGTTAAAATAGCAAGCAGTCTATGAATTCCATATGAACGCAAGTTGAAATGTACCAACGTAGTCGTGAACAAAATCAAGGTCAATTTCAGAAAACAGAAAGGAAGTCTTCTTCCAATGTTGGTTGTTCTGTTAAGCATTCTCAAACTGAATTACCAGAGAAGAAATGAAATGAGTTTCATTCGAAGGTCGTTTAGGTCTTCTACTAAATTGGTAGATGAAGAAATAAGCACTTCGTTTTCAAGCTTTTGTTCGTAACATACCCACGTCTGATAGGAATAATGACCATGATCTATTTCGTTTTATGGTATATGTATACAATGGTTTTAGGCCAAATCTATTTCCGGTTGGTTCATTACTTATCTCTTTAATAGGTAAATGTTCAGGAGAATTAAAATCCGAAATTATTGAGCTCATAGGGATTGATAACGATTAGTTATCCATATGTCGAAAGCTATTTTAAGTTCCTCTCATCTCTTAGTATAAGAGATATCAATAACCAATTTGTTTGTCGTGTTCAGAGGAGAGGAGAAAGTGTAACCGAATATCTAAATGACCTCCACGTCTGTTATGTTGTCCTGTTTGGTTCCATCCATGAAACGATCTTTGTAGACATCTTGTAGAGCGGGTTAAACCCCAAAATTAAGTTTAACATGTTCCAGTATGCTATTCCCACATGTCTAGAAGTAGTAAGGGACGCATTTTCAAAATATGTTAAAATCTTAACTTAAATACGAGGGCTTCTTAAAACAGGTACCTATTCAAGATACAAGAACATTTCAGTGTTAATACTGTGCTCAAAATCATCTGCTGAATCGGTGCCCTTATCTGCTGAAACAGTGCCTGAACAAAGATTCATCCCTCGGCAAGCCCTCCGTCGAAAGCAAAGTGTAAATAATAGATCCCAGTGTTCCACTTCGAACCAGATTAAATCTAATAGAAGTGATAGAAAGGTGTTTGATAAGACCAACGTATCCAAACCTACAATCGACGAAAGTGAAAACCCCATTGCCGAATTCACTACAGTTCAAATATATGGACAAAACTTTGAAGCTGCTTTGGATACTTGCTCAAGTATTTCAATTTGTTTCCAGCGCGTGGTTTCCGAATTAGAGAAAACAAATAAACAAGAATTTCGTGATGGTTACTTCAAAGGGTATGGAGTGGAGAATATAGAAGTTACCCTTACCAAGTGTGTGTTTATCCCCGTCTCACTCGGTAAAATCAAACTATATCACAAACTGTATATTGCGAATCAGTTGAACAGTGATATCATTATTGGAATTGATTACATGGACTGCAAAGTCGATCTTTCTTCCCGAACATTTTCTATACTGAAGAATAGATACCAAGTTAATGTTTATTTAAGGAACTTTCTTCCCTTTGTACCAAACACTGCTCTCCCTATTTCAGGTCAGATGATGCTGTTAATTGGTTTGCACCTAGTACTCGGAATGATTCTACGAATGTAGTAATGGTCTACGTTTCACAAGCTCTACAAGAACATCAAGAAGAAGAAAGCAGTTATTCGCAATCTGACTACATACCCGAACACCAGGTTAACTTTGCTTCAACATCAGCAATGAATGGAGAGGATTCAACTGTATCAAGAAAACTTGCCCCCGTTGATATAACCTTACTAGAGATGGACAGTAGATTGAACAGTTTCATGGAAAGATTAGTAAGTGATTTCAGTGACGTTTTTACAGATAAACCAGAAACAGTGCGTGATTACGAAATTGACTTAAAAGTGACTGAGGTTCCCCAGTTAGACTAAAGCCATATTCCATGACCAGAGCGGACCGAGAGGCGTTTGACCCTATTTTGGATGACTTGATAAAACATGGAAAAGTCAACGTAGTTGAGCTTCACCATGTTGCTTAGTCAATTCAAAGGATAAAATAAGACCAGTAATCAATTTCACGGAAGTTAACAAAAGGGTGTTCCATAATGTACAGCCAATATCCACTATGAAGGACGTAGTTTATTTGAGTGAAGGTTCTATATATTCAGTAATAGATGTTAATCAGACGTAACTTCGGCTCCCCATCAGTGAACAATCAAGGAAGTATACAGCATCTGTTACCACCGTGGTCTCTACCAATTCAAATACTGTCCGTTTGGCTTAGCCGTCGGTTCTTTCACTGTATCAGAAGCTATGTTAGAGATGTTTAAAGTGTCTTACTAGACTTACGCAATGAAGGAGTGACTTATTTTTATGACGATATAATTTTGGTGTCACGTGACATTGATGAGCATAGGTGAAAACTGAGGAAGGTATTAGGCATTATGAAGGCGAGAGGAGTCACCATCAATCTCAAAAAGTCAGTTTTCCTCAAAACGAAAATCAAATACCTAGGCTTTTCCATTCATGAAGGTAACATGGAGATTGACGAAGACAGGCTCCAAACCATAATTTATATCCCTCCGCCGAAAACCAGGATAGGCTTACTGCGCCTTTTGGGCAAGATAGGGTTTGTCAGTAAATTTGCACCAGGGTGTCAGGAAGTGTTAGCGCCTTTAAATGCCTGGAATCAAAGTTGTAGCGAGGCTCTACAAAAAATTAAAGAGTTGTTGAAGATGCACACGATCCTCAAACAGAATGATTACTCCAAACCATTCGTCGTTTGCAGCGGTTCTTCGAAATGGAGTTTAGCGGCGTGTGTCGGACAGAAAGACTAGTAAGGTGACTTCAGACCTGTGGGGTACTTTCCACGCCGTCTCAAGGAAGAAGACCTCAATCAATTTATCTATATCCTTGAGCTTCGAGCTGCAGTTGAAACATGTGAACAGTTTAAGTACTATATTTTCAACATGTTCGAGCTCAATGTTGACAACCTATCGTTAGTGTGGAGTCTTCGAAATTCTAAACGTTTAGAGACGTTTCTCGAAAGGCTCCTCACATTTAATTTTGAAATTGAATATGTACCCAGTCATAGAAATGTACGCGCTGATTTTATTTCGCGTATGTATAATCATTTCGAGTTTGAATTCGAAGGAAGTAGGGGAGAAAGTGAGCATAAACGAGAAAATATGGTCCTCATTAATATGTGTAGTTTACCATGGGCCAAAATCTACATTCAAGAACATCAAAGGAAGGATACTGAATTAGGTAGTATAGAAATTTAGAGAATAATATCAATGTACCGATTATAAATTTGTAAAAGGTATTGTAAGCAGACACGAGCTCACCGTTAATCCATTAAAGATTTGTTTACCTAAAGAGCTAGTGAATAATATCATCCAGTTTTATCATGATTCGGACTTGGTGAATCATCAAGGATATTTCCGTACATTAAGATGTTTAGGTGAAAGATACACAAGTACGATGACGTCACACATCAGTAATTATGTAACATGCCCTACGTGTCAGATAACTAAGAGATGTAATGAAAAACAAGGGCTGTTGGGAAGCAAATTTTCTAGGGAGGTAAATGAAGCTGTTACCAAGGTCAACACAATGTTATAAACATTGTCTAATACTAGTATATGGTTTTAGTACGAGAACTTAACTTGAACCCTTACGTAGTCTATCCAGCCAATTGGTAATTGATAAGCTGTTCAAACTCATGTGTCGTCGAGACTACCCTGCGGCTATATCTAGAGATAATGCCAGTATTTTCACCTCGGGTATATTAAAAAAAAAATTGTTTCGTTTGGGATTCAGGGATATCGCTACTTCAAGCTCAAAGCAACCTTAGTGAAAGATTATGTTTCCCTGTTCAAACAAGGCTTCAGAGTTTACTGTAACCAGAAACAGAGTAGCAGGTCCAAGCACATCATCTTCATCGAATTCTCTACAAATAACGCTGTATCGAGCCAGACTAACTATTCACCCTTTGATCTAGAATATAAGTACAATGCAAACGACCCACTTTATATCTTATGGGAAGTGGATGTTGTCAAGAGAGAAAACCAAGACACGAACATCTGGGCTAAAGCTTTTAAGAATATGGAGAATGCTTGGGCTAAGCGTAAGAAGTTGTATGACGCCAGAAGAGTACCGGTACAGTACTAAATTAATGACAAGGTATTAGTTAAGAGAAAGTTGAAATCTAGTCTAAAAGATTGCTTCACTCCATCTATTGCTTACCAATATGACGGTCCTTTTGTTATTGAGAAGTATCTGACTCCGAATAGTTTTACTGTATACAGAGTCCAATATAGATGAAAACCGAAGGGTATGTATAGACCAAACAACGAAATATATATAGAGAAGAAATGTTGATTGACGTGTTACTTTATAGCTAGTAAGAGTGTATTTCATTTTGTGCATGTTGTATAGGATTGATTCTGTTTCCGATTTTTCTTTTCCCAGGTATCTGGTATGCATATATCTCGGTGTAAATAAATGATGTAATGGAATTGAGTAAATATTAGGAGGCCTCAAAGATTCACGTGTATTTGCATGCTGTATCATATCCATCGTCATCAGTAAACAGAAGAAATTTGTAAATTGTACTGCTATATACACTGGAGGCAATACTTTATTAACGTATAAAGGAAATTATTCCATAGTAATTGGTAATGTGTTAGTTGATAAATGTATTAGGTTATTTCATTATTTGAGTGTTTTCGTTAATATACATGTGATTTTGTACATACGGAGTATCTGCCTATATATTGTAACCGTATTGAGAAAAGAGAAAATGCAGCCACGAGAAAAGTCGTGTTACAAGCGAGTTGCTTGGATTGAGGCCCTGCAAGCCAGTGACGTCATCGAAAGAGAATTCTGTGCTCCTGATCATTTTGTAAGATCGTCGTATTCATTGCACAATATAGTAGTTTTATTCTAAACTTAATAATTTGCATTAGCGTACGTCTATTCTGTAGCATAGTTCCTTTATTCCCAATCGGCAGTAATACTTGTGAGGTCTGCGCCGAAAGATCCTTCCTCGGTGGAAAGTTTTATTTGTGTTTGTGCACTTCAATCTGATCACCCAAGAAGGGAAAAGAAAACCCTAATTTCCGAATTAGTTGTTCAATCGGAGAACAAACGCTGTAAGTTTATTGGTGAGTTGCAAGTAGTAACTATTCTCCTTATTGTGTGTTGCAAACAACAGCGAAGCACGATACTCACTCACTCACTTATATACAATCAAAATTAAATACAACACAACTCTCACTCTCCACAAACTTGGTGCGGTTTTTTTTTTCTAAATATATTTTAATATATATATATATGACACGTCCACTTGAAAAACCTATTAAATGCATCATAAACGGAACGGAGAAAACTGGCGAAAATATTTTACGGCTGAATGACAAAATAGGTGTAATTTATTTGTTCTTAAATGCGCAGAAAATTCCCGAATTGACTTACCATCCGTATAATCTCATTTAAAAAACTTTTTTTTATCTTAAAAAAAATAATTTTCGCTTAACGGGTTTTGAAAGTGTAAAGCAAATTAGACGGGTTTTGATAGTGGACGTTCGACCATCTTGCGAAAGTACCCACTTGTATATGCATCTTACACTTTCAAAACTTGTTAAATTAATGTTTGCAATAATGCCAACCGAAAGCTTGTATCTTTACATAGGATCATTTCTAGTACAATTTCACAATCATGCATAAAAATAATGAAAAATCAAAGTTTTAGTACATTTTTGTTATTGAATTTGAAAATTGTGCTTAGGACAAAAAACTTAAAACACTTCATGTGAGTGACTCACGAACATAAAAACATCATGTTGGCATCTGAAACAAATGAAAATGCATGAACTAAACAATAGACATAAAATGAAAATAGATTTCTGAGATGCGAAAGTTGAGAAGTTCCCGCAACGATGTTACCAAAATTACAGCATTTCGTACATTTTACGAAATTTCTATGTTCTGTTCGTCTAATAGCTTAAAAGGATTTTCTGGGGTATTGTTTGCTTTCGCAGGATCAACGTCTATAAACTCTATGCTGCAACATTAATCTTATTTCTGCTGTTTGCACTGTCACTTATCTTAAATAACTAATATTTTAACAGCCTAATAACACAGTCCCTGCACACACTTTGGTTACGGTTAATTTCAACAAAGTCATGTAAATAAACAACCCACCGTTGATTATAGCGACGAAGTGATTGAACGCAATGTTGCCAATATATCATTACGTGAAAAATAGAGCTGCCGAAACAAACTATAAAGAAAAGAAAAAACGAAACGTTGTTTTTAATCCCTTAACCCAAAGTTCTGAAATTTTAACAGGTTTTGCATGTGTATATTACCGGGTGGCCATGTTGCGCTTGCGATTTTGGTTGGTTTTTCAAGTGAACTTTTTTAACAGGTTTTGAAAGTGTAGCAGTTGCAATTTTGACAGGTTTTGCTAGTGGACGTGACTTTCTCATTGCATTTTTAAGCGATTTTAGGATGTGTTTTGTCCCTGGCTAACTTCATATCATTGTCGAGGATGCAGAGGCAATTCAAACGATCATTATAACTTGATTTTTCAAAAAATTGTCGTTTAACAGTTTTTGCAAATGGTCGACACATATATCACCCATGTTTGGATGCATATCAGGACAATATTTTTCACAAATACGTTACGCAATTCTGTATATCCATGCAAGTTAGAGAATTTATACGATGTTGTCTATAGCTGACATGCGACAATATTTTTGTCCAAAGCTGTACCTACAAACACACTGTAACAAAGATAAATCAAAAGTTAACAGCAGTATCAGTTTTCTTAAATTTCCACTTCTCTACATATTGAAGTTACCGCTACACCTACTCAATTAGGTTGGATTACGTTCGATAAGTTACCCCAGCACTCTTAAGCAATCTACGGAAAAGTAAAGTGCTTTAAAGCACTGTAAATAAGGAACAACGAAAGATTATTTTTGCAGTAGCTCATTATTTAATAAGACTAGCATTTACCATGAACGTATCATAATTACACTTCTGTGAAATTCTAATATGTATACGTATTTATCATACCTACCACAGAACACAATGTGGTTAATAATACAAAATATACAAGAATTAATTCGAATGTTTTATAAATCATTTTGAAAACTGATCACAATAAGCGCTGTTCCTTTGTTTTTCTTTTTTCAACTTAATAAGTTCGTCTCTCAAACAACCAGAGCACATATCTGTACCTAAGAGCCAGAACCGCGTGAGTCACACACAAGTCCTTGTTTTCGAGAAAAAAAAAAACTACTTCCTCTCTCAGAGCAACTAAGTGGACAAACTGCATTATTTAACATGTTTACAACAATAATCGTGCAACGATTATGTGAGGCCTTCCGAATACTGTACAAAACTGCATTCACGTTGGACTTACGCTGTTCTGGCCAAAATACTCTTAAATTCTCATTCAATCTTCATTTTAAAAGTTACCTGATAGTGAATCTCATACAGGCAACCATCTCTTCCACCAAAAAACAGCCTCCCAGACTGTGTACATGCTATAGTTACAACAATCACGCCATCTGTTGGCACTACAAACAAAGGATCTGGCAGTAAATGCAACTCTTGCAAAACACCTGTAAATGAAATAAATTGTTTGAAAACATAATGCACAGTACTCTTTTAGACAGTACTACCGCACTCTGGACAGAGACATACGCAATGAAATCGTTCGAATTGCAAGGTATTTCCACGAAATTTCACTCGCAATTTCAAACAGTAAAACCTCGTTTACTCGGAACGATTTTCGGGTGTGTGTATATATATAT
>JAGDQP010018881.1:15214-35794 GCA_022664845.1 Lepisma saccharinum
CAGTGTAAATGTGTAGTTACACTGCACTGGCTCAAGTATTAAAAAGAATTTTGTCTTTTTATAAATAAACCATTTTATTTCTGCATTTTCAGGTGATTATAAGATAAAAATATCGTAAATCTGGCTTACGCGGAACAGGTCCGGTCTCATGAATTCCGGATAAACGAGGTTTTAGTGTACAAGCCTATGCACACAAAAAGCCTATTGATCTTGTTTCATACATTAGTTTTTAAATATCAATTACAGCGTGTTTCAGTCCCCAATGCAGGTAACTTTGGTGGTCAAACCACAAGCTAACATATCAACAGACACATACTTACTGCCACTCGAATAGAGAATGCAATTGTGCTAACTGAGGAAGTTGTGTCATTTACCATACAAGGCCTGAAGTGCTTTGTTATGTAGGTTTTTATATTCTGCTGTTTAATCGCCCAGTTACGAATGAATAATAATAACAGTAGGTATACAGAACCGCTTCTGACACATACGGTATTTTACCACTCACTGAAAATTTTTAAGGGAAATTTCGCCCCCAAGCTTCCATGTCCATTATATTAGTATTTTACCATTTCTTTAAGGTATCAAAGGCATTATTGTCTGAGAGTTAAAAAAACAAACAAAAAAAAACAACATAGCTATTAAAGAACCTCACTTTTTATAGTTTATAGAGCTTGAAGTACATGTTATACATGCTTTAGCGACAAAACACATACGCAAGATAGAATTTTTAACAATTTTTAAATTGTTATTTAGTAGTTGTTTTTTTTTTTTATTTCTAGATTTGACAACACTGAATATATAATCAAGAAATGTGACCAAGTGACCGGAAGTGTGCGTGGTTCTATGATGTATGATTTTTCTTATATATATACACCTCACGTCTATATCTCCATTAAAAAACGAATCCTCGCAATTATATAATATCATATTAATTCATATTTTATAAAGTGTGATCTATAACTGCATATTGATAATCTGTCATTCACTTGAATAAAAATATACGGACAGGACCTACAGTTTCATGTGATCTCCGAACTATGTCTATGTCTCCAACAAAATACCGAGTACTTCTTGTGTAATAGGTTTTGTTAGTGGTGTTTCAGCATAAATTCCAATTCAATTACTTCCATTATTTTTAATTCATTCTGACAATGTGTATTTAATTCAATGGTAACAACAGAGCAGCATTTTATGTAAACAAACTAAAATCTTCACAAGCAGAATATAATAAAAAAATATTGTTAAGTTGCTGTTTACTTCCTTCTATGATCTTCGTTTCGTGTTTTGTAATTTGTGAAATATAAATTTTATATTCGGAGTTTCGCTGTTGAACCAACAATTTTTATATCAAAATCCTAGATACATATAAATATAAAGTTTGTGTGTGCTTGTGTGCATGAAGCGTGAAGAACGAACATTGTGATAAATTTTAAAGTCGAGTTTCACCTTCTATTATAACTGCAACACGCATTATATACTTGTTTCTATTTGTTGTGGGTGTGGTGCACGCTATAGTCAGAATGTCATGTAACGTCAAACATTATCTGACGAGAAAAATATAATTTCGCTACTTGATTTGAAAAAAAACTATTAACACATTATAAAAAAAAAGTGCACGAAATGTAAGAACGGCACCCTTCCTGTTAGATTTATTTAACCAGTACCAATTGTTCGTATCATGAACTCATGGACATATTTTGGACATGTTTGTATACAATAAACTATATTGCTTTCGTCCGACATGGCAGCACACATAGTATGTACCCTGTTAATATATTTATTCAGTGTTTGTCATGCGTTACTACACACAAAAGAAAGGAAAAGTAGGGACATAAGCTGTAAATACACAGGATAGAACATGAATGTTCACATTATTAAAAAGTTAAATACACTATGGAATTTATTATAAATAGCATAAAGTAATGACGATGTATATAATATGCATGCTTAATATAATGACGATGCAAATAATATTGTGTTTTTAGTTTGTTACAGACTCTGCATGAACAAAAATACAACACTGTTATATCTGTTCCCATTGCATATTTAAACATTATGTGTAGTATGAAACGATTAGTCACCACTGACAAGTAAAAGACCATATGGTTGTCGCGCAAATCCGATGCAAACATACGGCATCTGATTGCACATAAAAAGATACGGAGATCACCAAAATTTAAGCTGCTAAGGACCATAGGAAGCGGATCTAGGGAAGAGGAAACATTGAATGACGGTGAAATTAGAGAAAGGCAGGAACGACGGTGGAAGTTAATATCTTGCAGAAAGTCAACCAGAAGGAACATACCAACCGTAAGAAGGGCATCAAGGACTAGAAAAGACCATAAATAGAGTTGCCATCTGAAACGCAGTGTTGCCAGCTCTGCAGAAAGTTGAGATATCGGATATAGCACAAGATAGCAATTCAGGCACAAGAAAAAGGAAATTAGTAACACAAAAGAAAATAAGGAAGAGTGTGGACACATACGTAAAAAGGGAGAACGACAGTCGTGCATGAACAACGCACGTGAGAGAAGACAAAGGTTGCCGCAGTCTCACAAGGCGAATGCCGATATAATACCGTCGCTCGGGCCCGAAACCGCTTCCTTACTTGTCGTAGCCTCATCTGAAGGGTCGATGAGGCTTCGAATTTGGAGACTAACCCCACACTGTGTCTTTTCCTGGAACAAAAAACAAAACGTCTGGAAGAATAGACCCCCGTAGTTCCCGTTGCAGTAGACCAACTGACGTGGTACCATGCTATGGGCCACAGGCAACGCGAGTAGAGAGGACACAAGAAAGTGCGCAGATAGTGTGAGACGTAAAGGCGCGAGACGGAACCAGTGCTTGTGGTAGTAGGATAGGATAAAATTAATTTTATGGGCGGTAGTAGGAGTAAATGTGTGCGAATACTGGTGTTTCTGTGTGTGAGAATTCGACCACGAAGGTCAGGTAGTGTCATTGGACACAGAGTGCGGTGGTACTGTGGAAGCTGCTATGTAAACAAGTTCAGGGTACTTGTGTTAATGGTACTTGTATTAGCAAACATACGACACAACAGGTCATTTGACCTATGGTTCATACTTGGAATAGGAGAAGGGAGTGATTTGAACGCTTGGAGAAATTTAATTAGGAGATGACCATTCCCATCCCTACTTCGAAAACAAAATGAAGCCGAAAATAGCCGCCGCCGCGATTGTATGCATCGCGGTCCGCCATATTGTGTTTGGAATAAAAATTAAAGTACTGTATTCAGAAACGTGCAAATAATCAGTTCATTTTTTATTTTATGTTTCATAGTTACGAGTTGTGTTGCATTTGAATGTACAAACAGGTACAACAAGAAGTCTCCTAATGTCACATTTCACATGTAAGTGAAAGAATAAATAACAGAAGAAAAAAAATTCTGCACTTTTCATTATGCCGTTTTTGTGTCAATTCGATAATTTAGAGAAACAAATTACTATTTTGACTTGTTCTCCTAGTTTCTCGTTAATTACAAGAAAAATGACTAAACGAAATGTCAGTAGTATTTATTATATTTCATTAGCTTTTGTATATTTGGGAGAAATCCTACTATTTTCCGTTATGCAGATTTCGATGTTCACTCTGGAAGACATATATACACTTCTCTATGGAGAGCGATACAATCTTTTACAAGCACTGACAAATATAGCCGTGTATGTGTTTGTATATTTAATCAAGACCAGACTCTCACGCGTAAATTAAGTCGATCTACAATTCAGTAATGTACACGTCATATGCCAGATTTATGGGAGACTAAATTGTAACTTTTTTTTTTTTTTAAGATATATATATAGAAATGAACAAAGATTTTCGAAGGCTATCGCTTCTCGTACATCTCGACAAAGGCGGGGGAATTCATGCATAGACACAAAACAATGCCGTGTTAGTGACGGTGGGTTAATTAAAGTCAGGTTATGTCTCATCCATTGCATCTTGCCTTATCGGACATATTTTAATTCCCGCCACCGAGCGAGTGGTAGAGCGTTGGCGTAGCCTTCGGCAGGTCGAGAGTTCAATCCCAGCGGCCGACCACCCTGACTGAGGTTTTTCCAGGGTTTTCCTCAGTCACACCAGGCAAATACCAGGATGGCAATTTCAACTTAGGCCCTGGCTGATACCTTCCAGCATCCTTGCTCCTTCTCTATCCCAGCCTGAGCCTTAGATGCCTAAAGGCCTTAAATATCATTCAAGTATATAATTCCCGCCCTTCCGCTACTGCAAATGGCTCCCTCTTCACCGACATTTCTGTTTTATCATCGATTAATTCGAGACGGCAACGCTTAAATTATTCAATATTAAATAATTCCAAAACTCTTATAAATTCCGTCAGCAAATCTGACTTTCTAGTTTATCCCTCTACGGAACTTAATCCGGAATTAATAATTAATTTATCTAAGTCATAATGTTCTCAGAATTTTTCTGCTTCAGAATTTTTTAATTATATATATACATAATACTGTGTCTGTTGCATTCGCAGAATAATCCCTTAATGATTACGGCTGCTCAGGTGGGCATAGTGAATCCACGGGAATGGACCTGTCACTTTATTTCTTCTGCGCAATATCAATAAAATGTCACATTTAATTCTGACTGTTTTTTGAATCTTTATTTATGTAATTTCCACTCAGGACGGGAAAGGACAGCGGAGAGGAAACTACAATTCGGCATTTGCATGGTGTAACAAAAAATCCTGAGTCACAATGGGCGGATGCTGGTTTCGTTCCCAGAACTTTATGATTGCTAAGTCAACGCTCTACTACAAGGAAACCAAAAAAGAATTTGCCGTTTTTGACGTCCCATTAACCATGCGCTCACAGAAAAGAAATGAAATGACTCACGTGTCTGCCACGCGATCAGGAGCTAGTCTGACCATCGACCTTCAGTAATAGTAATACAGGGGTGCTCACACACAGCAGTCATAGCTCATCCAGTGTAAAAGAGGAATGGAGGTATCGAAACACCTTGTTCACGTGTGTTAGTTGTATCAAGTCGCTGCATATGCCAGGCATTTAGTGAGAATGCCGTGAACGAACGCACCGCCAGGCACGTTCGGGACATGTGAGCCTTGCTGATAAACCTCGCAGTGGTCAACCACATGTGTTTAATGACGAGGCCTTGAAAGCAGCCATTGAGGAGGACAGTGGTCTAACGTGTGATGAATTTGCAGATAGGATCCCCATGTTTCCGCTGAAACAGTCAGACTGCACCTCCATGGGATAGGGAAGTCATACATGTTAAGCAAGTGGTACCCTACACATGGTCGGCAGCCAACAAGGAACGAGTGACAGCCTGTTTGTTCTTGCTCACTCGGCACCTGAACACATCCATATTGGATAGCTTGCTCTCTGGTGACGAAAAGTGGATCCTTTATGACACTCCCAAGCGTACCAGACATTGGTTGTCGCCACGTGACCCTGTTCCTCACACCTCAAGACCGCCTCTGCACCCACGAAAGGTTATGCTCTCTGTATGGTGGACTTGTCGCCACTGGTGCATTACGAGCTCCTTCCACCTGGTATCATCATCACTGCTGACCTCTTACTCACAGCAGTTGCAAAGGGTGCACCGTGCACTGCAGAAGAAGCACCCGGCATTGGTGAATCGCAAGGGTGTGTTGTTCCTCGACGACTATGCCAAGCCATATGTGGCAAAGAGGACCCGGGAGACCCTTCAGCAACATGGCTAGGAGACACTGTGCCATGCACAATATTAACCTGACCTTGCGCCAACAGATTACCATCTGTTACATTCCCTCGAAAGCCACCTCCGTGGGAGATCCTTTGCCAATGAGGGAGACCTGCAGAATGCACTCACGGACTTCTCAGCCTCGAAGACCACCGATTTTTTATCACCAGAATATTGTGCAGCTGCAGGAACGTTGGCAAAGGGTGTTGGATGCTGATGGAGCTTACTTCGAAATCTATCACTGCTCTAGAACGGCAAAATCTATTTTGGTTACCTTCTAACTTAGCTATGGTGCTTTGGTGTTGGATGGCTTTGTTAATGTGGGCGATACTGTGATTTTTTTTAGTACGTGTTTAATATTACTTCTTTGACTTTTCATCAGTATTTACTAATTTTAATATCATTTACATAAAGTATATAAAAAGATCCTGTGTTATCAGTTTTTTCGAGGATCTTTTAATCTTGGTAATCAGCAGTCTTACACAGTTAATAGTTACAGATAGCAATACATTTCATTGTACAGTGTTTTTATACAATTATTTTTTTTCCATTCACGCGCACCTAATTTAAACGTTCAATAATAAACAAATGTAAGTGTAATAACATCAGATTTAGAATTTCATGCGGATATTATCTGTATGACGTACATGAAACAATACGGATTTCGTGGTTTTCTTCCAAACGCAAGCTGGTGGGTGGCCGCACTGCAAGATTGACAGTCGGCCATTGTTAGCTTCACAATTTGGCAGCCCGGGGGTTTCCTTCTATTCTAATTCCTCCATGTTGGAACGTAGGTAGAGCACTGATATTGCGAGAAGTGAGGGCGAAATACTGAAGTGGTTCAGTGTATTGTGTAGGGGACGAGAGCGCGATTTACTAGGTGCATCATGTGTGTACAGAATGCTTCAAGCTGTGGTTGTTAGCGGATGTGTTCAGTATATCGCAGAAAACTCCAACGCGGGAGGAACGTCGCGTAGCAGAACAGATTAAAACGCAGTTGTGTAAGGAAGAAGTTGTTGTGGATGAGTTTAACACACTAATGACAGAAGGCGATGGCACAGATGACATTGAAAGTGATTTCGATGATGATACAGTTAGCAGGAGGACGAAGTCCACCAGTCGTTGAGCATCACGAAAGCAGTAGTTCGTCATCTTATGCTCCATCACCACCAAAGAAAACGTTCAAAAAATTCCCGGACAATCACTTGGCCGATGCATAAAAGATCTGGACCAAGCAGCCCAGAGGTCCAGTGCACTAGCATAAAAGATCTGGGAGCCTCCCCAGCTGTGTCCTCCTGGATTAGCCATTGACATGTCACCACGTCTGAAAATCACTTCCGTTACGGCACAAATACGCAAAATAAAAAGTAAGACAGTTTTGCAAAAATTTGAAAAGGAACTCACAACGCCTTGCAGACGCCGGCATTCCTTACATAAACCCCTTAATAATGCTGTACGTGAGCATTTCATCGCAATGAGACAACGCAATGCAATTATTCACGGGCCGCACAATACACATCTGGGGAATGAATATTAAGAAAGAAATTGATTCACACAACACCTTATCATTCACAGTGTCAAGGTCATGAGTCACGCGCTTCAAACGAAAATACAAATTAGTTTCCCGCAAGATTACGCATAAAGTTAGTACGCGAGTTGATGTTGATGCCCCTGCTGTTCAAACAACCACCTCAGACTTTGTTCATGAGATCAAGTCTTTCATTGCAGAGTACGAGTTGACTAAAGAGCAGGTCTTTAATATATATCAGACCAGATTTGATAAAAGAGTTCTATTGTGACAGAGCTTTTGCCATGCAGGGCAGCAACCCAATTGGAAAGGATGGCACACTGCTTCCACCCATGTATATTCCACCCATGCCCAGTGGTCACTTTCCAGCGAGTACGGCCGCTGAATTCCCTAATGTGAAAGCATAAGCAAGTACATCAGTGAATATGACCAAACGCGACTAGAAAATTTTCCTGGAGCAAGTTTTGTGGCCCGATCTGCAGGGTAAGGGTTTTGCTTTTGGTCGACTCCTGGGCTGCAAACAAGGATGATGATCTTTACCACAGAACAGTTCCTTCCGGTGTTGAGTTCTATAAAAATCTGATTCCCGCGAAATGTACAGGCCTTGTACAACCTGCTGATGTGTTGCTCTTTCGTCCATTCAAAAACATGGCGAAGTTCACAGAAACATTGGTGCTCTCATCCAGCATTAAAGTGTGGCAACGCGAGACCTCTCCGCCTTCAGTCCTTTGTTCATTACCAGTTTTCCGCAAGGCGATTCCAAAAGATGATCCGATTTGCGTTCTTCAAATATGGCTACTCCAGTGAACATCCCGGGCAATTCCAAACACCTTCCGAATATTGCTTCGAAACATGACTTACGGAGGAATTCTGCAGGGACGCGTGTGCCCAACTTGTTTTCATCCGCTGTGCTCACTGCGATGAATGCTTGTGTTGACCACGAATTTATTCGTGACCTTCACATCAACTGCAGCTAAACTACAACGGGTGAGTATTGTTCTCTATTTGTATTCAAGCGCGTCCGATATTCGCGCACAACTATCGTGCACCCTTTTCACGCACGTGTCCACAGTCTTCCCTTTTGTCTTTTGTGGTACTTATTCTTTTTTCTTGTGACTGAATTGCTATCTTGTGCTTTATCCGATATCTCAACTTTCCGAAGAGCTGGCAACACTGTTTATGGTCTTTCCTAGTCCTTGATGCCCTTATGGTTGGTATGTTCTTTCTGGTTGGCTTTCTTTCCCTTCTTGCAAGATATTCACTTCCACCATAATTCCTGCCTTTCTTTAATTTTGCCGTCATTTAATGTTTCCTTTTACCTTGATCCGCTCCGTATGGTATTTTAAGCAGCTTCTCCATATCTGTTCATGCTCAATCAGATGCCGTATGTTTGTATTGGATTTGCGCGACAACCATATGGTCCTTTACTTATTAGAAAAATAAGTTACAGACAAAAATGTATACCAGTTTGGCGTTAATGTACTTATTCTGCGAATCAACAGCACCTGATAGGTACTGAATGCTTCTTTTGTGTGAAACAGAACAATATGCGTTTTTTTTTCTTAAATTTTCCACCGCGACAAGGTGATGATAATTATTGAAACGGTGCTGCTAATATGAAATGAAGACGATAACATTATTTAAAGTGTTTTTTATTATATTGTTTAATTAATAAATGAAAAGAATTAGCTGTTACTACTGTGGTCAATTTATCAAAATCTCATTTATCTAGACATATTACAACCATGCAGTCAGGAATCAAAAGCAAAGATACATAAATTAAATTCAAAGTGTGTGAGTAGCGCATTCAGTAATTCATTGAAAGACACGTGCTTCCCGCAGATACTGACGATAAATATTCTTGTGACATCATTTCATTCTTGAACAATATTAAAGATGAGTGAATAAAAATATTGGAGGAACATTTGGAAAATCTCAACGCTGTCCTAACATCACTGTTTCTACATCCAACTATTGAAGAATTGTTATTTCCTGTGCAATACGGTAATCAAACAATCTTGAAAGGTGATGGACTGAAGAAGTAGTTGGACCAAGTGTTTCAAATTTAGCAACACATCAAGAAAAACTAGCAGCTAAAATATCTGGTTCGACTTGTGTGATAAACCTGAGCATACATTGAAAATCTCAACGAGTAAACTGAAGACATTCTTAGCGTCGTCTTATATTGAGTTACCAAAGTGGGTGCGTGATAAGAAAGCAGTATTAAAATAAAGCAGATCAATATTAAAAATAAAAACAAAGTGTTTTGTGGTGTATCACGGTTGCGTCATATCCTGTTGATAGATTCAAAGTGTATCGAATTATGAACGATATGAGTGAAATTATGATCGCAATGTCTGATATATCCTTCCCAGCAGCATTAACGCACATTAATAAATTTGAACGACAATATAATCAACCAGATCTTAGAGCATCAACGTATTCGCATACGAAACTAATTCATTTTTTGCTCTATATATAAGTGATTTGTATACAATGCTGCACACAACTGTTCTCTTGTATGTAAAAAATGAACCAACAGCATATTACTGTAATTAGAAATTTTAGTCGATTAGTGAGGAGCCAAAGAACAAAAGACAATCTTGAATATTACTTTTATAAGAGGTGCATATCACATTTTAACACAGAAGGAACATTGTTAGAACACGTTAAATTATGTAAACTGCATGAACCGACAAGAACTATCATGCCTACCCAGAGAAAATCTGTTAAATTTAAGTTAAATTCATTGCTGCAAGCTGATGTCATTATTATAGCGGACTTCGAATATTTTGTGAAATCAATTAGCACTTCCCCTAGTCCCAGTACTTCATACACTGAAAGGATTCATCGCCATGAACCATGTAGTTTTGGATATTTAGTTTGATGGCGTGATGATATAAGTTCGAACCCAGTTATATACAGAGGAGAGAAGATAGTTGAAGAATTTCTTCATAGAATAGAAAATGAACTGGGACGTATTGTTGATCAATTGTCGCGTATACAACCTTTCTCCCCTATGTCTCGTCAAGAATATAACGAAGCAACCAATTGTTATGTTTGTGGTTGTGAATTTACATTAGACAATTATAAAGTAAAACATTATATCACTTGGCAGGCACAATTATTGTAGTTACTTGCAATCGATGTAACTTACAAATAAAACGTCGAAAAACGTCGTGCCTTTGTATTTTCACAACTTGTCAAATGATGCACACTTGTTTGTCAAGTACTTGGGATTGGACCCAGGTAAAATTAAACTCTTAGCACAAACAGAGGAACGGTATAATTCATTCTTTAAAATGTTTACCACTGGAGTTCGGAGTTCAGATTTTTAGATTTGTATCGATTTTTACCATACAGTTTAAAGGATTTAATTTCAAAATTAGATCACAATAAAATGAAACATAAACGAGATTACTACCACACCCAAGACATGAATCTTCTTACACGCAAGTGTTGTTTGCCATATGATTATCTCACTTATGAATCAAAATTTAATGTAAAATAAATACCACTGAAGAATTTTAATAATTATTTGAATAATACTGTATGTAGTGATGATTATGCCTTCGCTAAAGAAGTGTGGAGTGAGTTTAATTGTAAGATATTTGGTGACTATCACGATGTGTATTTAATATTAGATGTACTGTTAACAGCGGATGTGGTTCAAAATTTTAGAGATACATGTTTCGAAGCATACAATTGGACTTTACATACATTTTGGCATGGAACGCAATGCTCTATGTGCTCTATAAAACAATAAAAAGTTGAGCTGAAACTTCCGTGGAATGTAAATATGAACATATTTATAAAGCAGTCATAGGAGGAATTACTGAGTGTACGCTACGCCAAGGCGAACAACCCCTATATTTTTAACGAATATCAATCTAATAAAGAATAAAGAATCTTCCTAATAACATTCGATGCTTAATAATTAGTTCATCTGGTTGTGGGAAGGCGACGCTAGTCATTGATAATTTTATTCTAACTTCAAGTTAAGAACCCAAGTATAAACAACTGCAACATATTTATAATAATGTACAAGAAAGATTCCATTTTGTTTTGGCTACATTCAATCCTTTTCTAAAGCTAGATGATTAAAAGAAAAATTGTCATTATTTTTGATGATTATATATTAGATCAGAACGAGGTGCGGAATTACTGCACGAAGAGTACACATAAAGAATTGTTTTTACTTAGCACAAACATATAGTAAAGTCTCGAAGCACCTTACTAGGGACAATACAAACTTTTAATGTATATTTCGTCAAGACAATACCAACTTAAAACAAATTTATAATGAATTTGTTTTTTGTGATATGGCATTTAATATATTTAAAGATATATGTTCTGCAGCGCGGAAGGAGCCCTATGGCTTTGTAACAATCGATATGACGAGACAATCGAACAAGGGAAAATGTAGAAATACAACCGATCATTTTTTATAGTCGAGTAACGTTTCTGCCATTATTTTTAAAGGTTATTTGATGTACGTATGTTGCATCAAACTTTTTGTTAATTATAATATAGTCTTTTTTATGTCAAAGCGAAAAGTTAATAATACTAAATTACAGATTTTTTTAGCGAAACGCTTTAAAGAATGGAAAGAGGATCACCACAGCTGATATGAAAGATGTGCTATGTCACTTCGACCCCACTTCGGCCTCATAGTTGGGCTTGAGCAAAATGTGATGGTTCCTTAAAAGTGACAGAGATAAGAAATAACGAAAAGATACACAGGGTTACCACTCATTTGCCAAGATCAAATTCTCTGACTTTTCCAGGTTTTCGAGGTCACTACTCAGAAATTTCCAGGTACCCCATTTTGCATATATATCATATTTCCATGGGAAAATAAAGATCATAGTTGCATGAAAATAAAGATACATCAAAATATTTCACTGTATTCTTTTCTTAAATTGCTTATGGTTGGCACATTAGCCTCCAAGTAATTTCAAAAACGATCTAACATTAAATGCCTGCTGTAGCTGAATGAACTTCAAACAATAAGCTATTAAATTCCCTGATTTTTCCAGGTTTTCAGACAATTTTAGTGAAATTCCCTGACTTTTCCAGGATTTTATGTGTTAAGCTGGATTCCCTGACTATTTCAGGTTTTCCAGGTGAGTGGGAACCCCGACAACAAATTATTATTGAATTGTTCAATAGGCTACACACGAAAGAAAGTAATAAAAACTCATTCTTTAGCTATTGTACTGTTTAACTTCATGGAATGGAAGAAACATGGTAGATGTGCATTATAAAATGATATAATCATCATCATCATATTCAGCCGTTTTCTATCCACTGCTGGATGAAGGCCTCCCCCTTTTCTTTCCACATATCTCGGTCTGCTCATATCCTCATCCATGTAGCTCCTGAAAAACGCTTGATTTCATCTACCCATCTTACATTTGGACGTCGTCTCGGTCGTTTCTTTTCTCTAGGAATCCACTGTAGTACATTTGTCGTCCACCTTCCATCTGTTCGTCTAGCTATGTGACCGGCCCATCTCCACTTCATCTTCTTCGCAGTCTTGATTACATCCTCTACCTTTGTTTGTGCGCGAATCCATTCATTTCTCTTCCTGTCCCTCCTGGTTATTCCTAGCATGCACCTCTCCATTGCTCTTTGTGTGACTCTCAATCTTTGAGTCGTTTGCGCATTCAATGTCCAAGTTTCGCAGCCGTACATCATTACAGGTAAGACACATTGATTATAAACTTTACGCTTCAGACACATTGGAAGTTTGCTTTTGAAAATAAAGTGTAGTCTTCCAAAAGAACTCCACGCCATTTTACATCTTCTATTTATTTCATCAGTCAACTTTGCATTCGATGTTTTAAGCTGGCCTAGGTAAACATACTCATCAACTATGCCTATTGTCTCTCCGCTAATCTTCACTTCCTTCTTTGCAGCATGTTGGTTGTACATTACTTTTGTTTTACTTAAGTTCATTTTAAGGCCTATTTTCGAACTCTCGTTACTCAGTTCTTCCATTCTGGTTTGTAGTTCTTCTGCACTTGAAGCAAACAGGACTATATCATCAGCGAACCGTAAATGATGAAGATATTCGCCATTAATTTTAATTCCAACTTCATCCCAGTTTAAATTCTGGAACACTCTCTCCAGGACCGCACAAAACAGTTTCGGAGAAATTGAATCTCCTTGCCTTACCCCTTTTCCAACTTTAAATTTTTCACTGTCTTGATGCAGTCTAATGACAGAAGTGGCAGTCGAGTAAATGTTTCGCAGTAACTTGATGTATGCACTTTCGATGCCTTGATGTTCAAGTGATTTAAGTAGTGCTGACAAGGAGACCGAATCGAAAGCCTTTTAAAATGATATAGTGCTTCATTATAATATTGCAGTATTGATATTTGAACTATGACAGTATTTACAGAATACTTAAGAATGTATTTATGCGTATGGACATTGATGCCAGCTATTAGTGATTAAGGAACATGTGAGATGTTATATGTTGTTGACAGTGTTCATCCCAGATTACGTAAAATGCAATTATATTGATTTTGTCTAAGATATTGAATTCCCGAATGATCACTAAAGTTTGACTACTGAATAAAATGAATATCAGGGAATTCGAAATTATGATTTATCGGAACTATTTAACTATAAGGTATACTAGAAACTATTATGAAAACTGGGTCACACACTACTGAAAACCTATCTGTTTGATATACCCAATTAAGCAAAGCAACACACATTATTCAAAGCAGCTAACAAGTCAACACCGGGGCAAACATAGCAGATGGGAGACTCACCAGTTGACGATATCCATTCAAAGGTACAAATGTAAAAGATTGAATGCTATTAGTACAGAAGTTAAATGTTAAGAATCAGATATTCTAGTACGTAGAAGACATTGTTTTGAAAACAATACTGCTACATGTTTCTTGTATTGATCGTACCGATGTCGCTTTTTATGTTTAGGACAACTCAAAAACAATTTAAAAGGTGAAACAGATGTTCTGCTCCTGAAATATTGATTCCTCCAATAGAAGACAAGATTAAAAACTGGAAACGAATTTCATCGCATGCATCTCCAGCAAAGATGCATTTAATATATTGTATTTTGCTGATGACTCCAATTATACTTTTTTTGTGGATACAAACTGTTCGTAACAAATAAAAAATGCTTCATATCATCTGAAGAAAAGATGAAAGAAGTAGAGTCCTTAAAATGCAGTCTTGAAAAAGCAGATACATGCCTCTTGTTTCATGTCAAATATACTGTACAATCAGGATTTGAATCAGTTACTATTATTTCACAGGCCTTCTGTTAAAACCTGGATGTGATGTCTATGTGTGCTTAAATACCAGGAACTATTCCAGACTGATAAAAATTATCAAGCTTGCTTCTATTAAGCTGTCTGTTCTCTAGTACCTGGGTTACACTCATGTATAAGTACTTTGTTCCGGTTGATATTCTTTCTCCTCTTAAATATGATTAGGTAAGTTCATTCAACTGGATTAAAATTCCGGATTTGCACAAACCATTCATCCGAAAGATCACAGTACATATATAAATTTATAGGAATTGCAATAATCTGTCGAAAGATAGTAAACCTCGCCGTCTTGTCTTAATGCATCGGTATAAAAACAACTTCTGATTTAAGTCCATCGGATATTCTGGCATAGGCTACTGTTGACAAACGCACAATTTTGAGCACAAATTTACCGCAAACAGCGGAACATCAAGTCTGAATGCACCTCCTAAATGTAAAATTACTTAACTTGAAGTGTTCGTATTAACAGGTACTTTGCGAACTTTCAATAAAAACGATGGGACTCATACCACATGAGGGAACATTCCAAACTGATTAGCAGATATTTACATGAAATATTTTTTCTCATTAGGTTTTAACCTGTAATGCACGAAAATAACATTCATAGACACAACCTTTTTTAAAATGTTGAACAGGAATTTTTTGAAATATTGATTTGTGCCTATTCGTACATTGTAAGGAATACGTATGAAGACACTTGTCGTGACAAAACCGTTGCGGGAATATGATACAACCTTTGAGTAATCACAATTAATTGGTGAAGGGATGAATTTGATAATAGTATGAAAATCACGGTCGCCATCTTGGATTCAGCTCGAGAATCTTAAATACAAAATGGGTCGTATGACAAAATCATTTTAGGCTAGCTTGTTCTCAGAAATTCAAATATGAAGACACTTCACCTACGTTTATTTGTTTAGAAGATAGGGATTCTGAAATTGGTTATTAGAAAATAGATATGATTACGTAGTTTATATATGTAAAAGTATACATAAAACAATTACAGAATAAGTCATCTTATAGAGCTGAAAATTATTATTTGTAACTGGAATTACACAAAACGATTTCACAAACCAAATAAATTGATTAACATATATAACACCAATAACATACATTTGCATCATATACAATATTTACATATAGACTTTTTTTAATTTAAATTTTTCCATAAGACATAAGAACTTGAGAAATGGAGAAATAAATTAAACACGCCGTGTCACTTTCGCAAAAATTTCAAGACGACGTCAAAACCCCCGTACCAAAATTAATTGCATTCACATGTTCAAATTTACAACATTAAGCACATATAGGACGCCACATTCCAATTTTAAGAATCCCTGTCTTCTAAACAATTAATCGTAGGTGTGAAATATCTTCATATTTGAATTTCTGAGAACAAACTAACCTAAAATGATTTTTCACATGACCCCCTTCCTATTTAAAATTCTCGAGCTGAATCCAAGATGGCGACAGTGATTCTCATACCATTACCAGATTCACCCTTCACCAACTGTCATTACCCAAAGGTTGTATCATATTCCCGCAACGGTTTTATCACAAGTGTCTTCATACGTATTCCTTACAATGTACGAATAGGCACAAATCGAAATTCCAAAAAATTTCTGTTCAAAATTTTCAAAATGGTTGGATCTATATATGTCATTTTCGTGCATTACAGGTTAAAAAATATATGTAATGTAAATATTTGCTAATTAGTTTGGAATGTTCGCTCGTTACAGTAGGTACTTCAATATCATGGCGAATCAAGGTGTTCTGAATAAAGAGGTATTAGAACAGACAGAAGAAAAGGGTTAATGTTAGTCAAATTAAGAGAAGAAGAAATTGCTAGTGTTGTTAACCCAAATAATATTTTCTATGCCGTGTATACATATTGTCATTTTGACAAAGATAAGCAAATTATTTTCATATTTCGTCACGAAATTTTAATGTCATTATTCAGGGAAACGAACTCTTCAACCATTGTTAAAAAATATGTCAACCGGAAAACTGGGGATGTATTGGTATCGGGGATATCGGCCACTTTTTGGAGTATCGGTATCGGCAAATGGGCACCGATACATTTTACGAACTATTTTTAATTTGTTTAATATTAACAGTGACACTCATTTTTCATGGATCTCTTTCGACTTAAAATTCGTCTAAATGATTAGCGATGGCATAATCGATTTCTTTACGCATGTGAACGCCTTTGATTTGCACTACTCAAATGTCCGTCCACGCCAAAATAGTAGCTCATGTTAGAAAAAAGAATAAGTAAATGAAGAAAAGCAAAGGTAACCTCAGTCAGGATGGCACACCCGGGATTCGAATCTCAAACAAGTCAGAGGTTTCGATTAAGAACAAAATGCTTTGCAAGTGAACCATTCTACGCTCACTTTGTCAGTATTTTCTCTTTAGTCTTTATTTACATTAGAAAAGGTAACGGTGTCCCCTGTACAATGCGCACGCTCTGGGAACGGCGCATGGGGGACTCCACATATTCTCGACCTATGGCATAAGGTGAAGTGGGTGGTCACTGGTCAGTCCCACGCTCGGCCGCCTTTATCTCCCAAGTACCCAGAAGTACCAAGGACACTTCGGTACTCAATTTGATTGTAGGCTCAGTGCACCTCAGAGCGCCAGAGAAGAGAGCACTGAAGAGTCTGGTCGGGATTAGAACCCGAGCCGCCTTTTCATAGTAAGTATGCAAGTAAAAATAAAGTGAAATTAACCAATTTCATAAAAATAAATATGAAACATAACAGACTTATCAGTTATCACGCTTTTGTTCCTTTTAACAATCCACCATGTGGACTGCACAAAGGACTGAAGAAAGTTGGACGCATTTGAATTGAAATATGGGCTTGAAGAATAGAAGAAAAGTGTGATATCAAGAAGTATTGAAAAGAACAGGTGAGAGATGAACAATACTGGAGACGTTAAAAATAAAAATAAACTGATTCGGACAGTGGCTACAGAGAGACTGTAGACTGTGTTGCAATCAAGGGCATGGTTGAAGGAAGCATAGGAAGAGGATGAACCCAATTTGCCGACAGTATTAAGGAAGATAAATTATATGCTGGAATAAGAAGGAAATAGGAAGATGGGGATCAATGGAGGGAGCTCAACTTGCTTTGAAGGACCTGTCACTTTAGGCAAAATACTGATGATGATATATTCACACTTAATTTGTCTCCGTTGTCCCTCTCATCGTATAATTTCGGTAAGTAATGCCACCGTATAACTTAGATGTAGAACTCCACAAAACAAGTTGTCACCATCGCGAAATGTTTAATCCTGAGGAATCCGGAATCGGGAATAACCCGTTTCGAAAGAAATTAAGTATGTTTAAATTCTGTATCACAGGAAGTTTTATCCGCATTAAGGTAGGGTCTTGGAGTTTCTTTTACTACCGGGATAACCCCGATGTATAGTATTTTGTCCTTTGCATCACAGGAAGCTTTAAGCACATGAAGTACTTTTCCGATATTCTTGTTATCAGGGAAGCCTCGATTCAACCTCACTTGTTCTTTGCATAAGTCTGTGTCGGCTCAGTTCTGTTTCAGCACCGCGTGAGAGTAAGACTAGTTAGTAGTTACCTGATTTTGTGTTGAAGACATAGGCGGCGCCACAGTGGGTGCAGTTGCACCCACATTAACTTCGATTTTCAGATTTCCTACAATAATCCTTTCTATTTTGTATATTTATTGTTTCCTATGTTTGTATATATTTGAGTGATTTCTTAAGTCTCTCATAAGTTACTTGCTATCATACAGTGTTTCTCTAGGTGGTTTTTTTTTAAGTAAAACTTAGGGATTATTTTTGAGATCTTAAGGCTCAATAGTGCAGAGCGTTCTGGCAACAATGTTAGGATGTGTTGACAGAGCGTCTTCGGCGAACAGTGCGATATAATTGCTAGTTGAGTTGTTATTGTATGTACACATGTCGGCATGTTAATTTGCCCTTAAAATGTTTAAATCAAAACAACAGGGAACGTTGCTTGGGTGGATAAAAACCACATCTTCAACTTCAAGCGAAACTGCTGGTAAATCATCGTTTAATAGGGAGAAGAAATTGGCAGAGTATAAAGCTGCGTTTGATGATATCTTCAGTAATGCAGAAGAAAAATGCACGGAAATTGACATTAGTGTTCCGCCACCTAGAAAGCGAAAAATCTCGTTCATTTGTGAACGACTCTCAAGAAACAGGTGTTTTTGCGGAAACGACAAAGGAGGCAATCAAATATTGGACATTCTATCCTTTATTGGATAGCCTTATTCTGGGACTTAACACAAGATTTTCTCAAGAGACTATAGACCTCATTCATATAACTGGGAAAATTGTTCGCCTTGCTCAGTGTAATAGTACTGATTATCAAGTAGTAGCAGAACGTTTTGGTCTAAATGCGTCAGAAATTGAAGCTGAAATCAGACTTCTACGAGCAAGGTGCTTGAACAATCCTCCATCTACAGTTCTTGATGGGCTAAAGTGGTTGCAAAAATCCGGAAGAGAAAGGGTGTATGTGAATTTCTACAGATTGATGAGAAACTTTTCAGTGATTCCGGTTACTAGTTGCTCATGCGAACGGAGTCTCTCCAAGATGAATTATGTCAAGTCCAAACTAAGATCGACTATGCTTCAACAGAGACTCAACTCCATAATGTTGCTTTTTGTTGAAAAGTCGATTTCAGTGAGCATAGATATTGAAGATGTCATTGAAGAATTTAAAGCCATGGTTCCATTCAACAGAAGAATGACCTTATAAAAGCTCTTGTAATTGATGCCATTGCAAAAAAGTACCCTTGTACACTTAAAAATTCGGATATTTCTTTGATAAATCCATAACTCACATACACGTGTATCCATGTATGAAGTTTCTTTAAATATGTACATAAAAGTTTTTATTGCGTACCATGTTAATATTTTTTACTATGTCTTATCACTTCCCAGCTTGCACCCACATTACCAAAATCCTGGCGCCGCCTATGGTTGAAGATACGGCTGTTTGTCAAGAAAAGGAAGCATCTGGTGATCTATCGCAGGTAAGTAGGCTAATATTTTATTAAATCACGAATATATATGAGATGAGCGATAAGATAAATCGGCCCAAGTCACTTTCTTTAGCAAATACAATTTCATAGTAAAAACTACGTACGATCATGGTATTTTCAACTTGAATTTGAATTTTATTTATGGCTTTTAGGCATCTAAGGCTCAGGACGGGATACGGAAGTGGGAACGGATTCGAGAAGGTGTCGAACAGGACCTATCTTGAAGGTGCCATCCCGGCATTTTCCTGGTGTGGACAGGAAAAACCCGGGAAAACCTCAGTCAGGATGGTCAGCCGCTGGGGTCGAACCCACGACCTCCCAAATTTCAACTGAATTTTTATTTATGGGCTTTAGACATCTATTCTCCTGCCTGGATAGGGGAGGGGAAAGGATATGGGAAGGGGTCGGCCAGGAGGTCTATGTTGTAGGTGTCATCCCGGCTTTTACCTGGTGCGACTGAAACCCTGGAAAAAAACCTCAGTCAGGATGGTCGACCGCTGGGATCGAACCCACTACCTTCCGAATGCTACGCCCACAATCTACCACTGAGCTATGGCGGTTCGGTATTTTCGACTTGAATCAACATCACTTCTTGATTAAAAACTGACTTATTCTGACATCTGTGGAGTGTATTTCCAAAACATGCTAAATATAAAGAAAAAGAACTTAATGTAAAATATTATACTGCTGGGATTCCGCCAGGATTTTCAGTTTGTGGGTATAAAGTAACAATTGGGAGGGTGTAAGTGGAATTTTGCAACGTAAAAAATTTGTGACCGTAAAAATATTAAAGTTGGGGGTGCTCTCGAGGATTTGGGGGTGATACTCCCACAGGGGAAGGGTCTAGCGGAATTACTGTTATACTGTGAAACCTTCTGCATTAGTTAACACAATTATATTTTGTCACAGCACACAAATTCTTACGCCAAATGATGTTTCAAATATAACTTTTGTATGGTTCCATGGGCAAATACGGCATTTT